>JAJONR010009787.1:0-19532 GCA_029582245.1 Solanum etuberosum
AGATCAATTTTGCATATGTATGGGTTTATTGCTTTTAAGTTGATTGTTGGTCATGAAGTAAATGATTAACAACCTTTTCACCCTCAAATATTTTACACCTTTTTTTTATTATTAAAGAAAATTTGAATTTATTAATTGTGTGGTTACATTAGCTTTCGTGCCCGTTGAGTAATGTGATAAGGCTATGTTTGCTGGATCATCTTAGATTTACTATTTTGTTGGAATTTGTTTAAGTTTGAGTTTAATATTAGTCAATTCGTAATCACTTTTTGTCAATCCTATAATAAGATGCTAACTCTTATTTATGTGTCTTTTCATGTGAAACCTGTCCGAGTTCACTATGAACTCCTATCACCTTTCCCTTGCATTTCGAGAGAGCCTTAAAGGCTTAAATCCCAATTTTGCCTCTTCTCGAGTCAGCCAGCCAATAGAATCGATGAACAGGTCCCCAAAAGTCGATGCACAGGTGCTCAAGAGTCCAAGAGGGGCTGTATACATGCCGTATACAGCAATATACGTAATATATACAGCAATATACAGTGATATACACTCACTGTATATGTTGTAAAAATGCAGAGAAAAGGGCCCAAAAAGTCCTACAATTTCAGCTTTGTATTTTGTTATTATTGGGCCTAAGCCCCTTTTACTTTAATTACTTTGTTAGTTCTTAGGACAGGTGGAAGAATTGGGCCTAAGACCCAAAAGAAAAAATATTTCTTTTATGTTAGATTAGGACAGGTACCAGTGATTTAAATGGGCCAAAGTCTCAACACAAAATTAAGCCCAAGTGCTGGCCCAGGCGGACAAAAAATCAGACTTGGGCCCATTCTTTATTACTTTTGTTTTATACTTACTTAGTTATCATTATTCGCATGTTGGTCTGTTTAATTAGTTTTAAGGTTGTCGCAATTTAATTTTCCCAACGAATAGCCATTCCAAACTAAATTTTCTAAAAACTAAGTAAGCACTCATTCTCCTTGACTTTAAAAGCATATTTGCAAAAGATAATTAACTTAAGTAGGATTTTTTTTATTTTTTATAATTTTTTTAAAGTTTCAAAATTGTTTATTTTCCCAAAATTAATTGCATGTCTACATTTAGCCAAATAGTTAATTATTGGATAATCGCATGTTAGCGGATGTTCTAGGTCCTTTAAAAAACCCTTCCTAGAACATTAATAGGAACCTCGAACCCTTTAAATATTTTCAATTGATTTCTGTTTTAATCCTTTGAAAAAAAAATAAAAAAAATAGTTTTCTTAATTTTACCTTAAAAAATTAAGTGGCGACTCTAAAACCCGCAGTATTTTCTCTTTTAAATCAAAACAGTCCTCCTAGGTTTTCCCCAAGATTTATCGAAGAAAGGGTGTCTAACCCTAAGTCTCAAGGCAAGGATACTAGACCCATATTTCCTACTTGTGCTAGTGTGGCAACAGACATAAGGGTAAATGTTTGGCCGGTATGGAGAGTTTTTATGGTTGTGGTAGGAGTGGCCACAAAATGAGAGATTGCCTGGTACTTACTGCTAGGGGAAGAGAGAGGAATAAAATTAGGTGCTATGGTGTATTTCTCTTATGTTATGAAGGTCGATGAAATGATGTATGCTTAATGTGGATTGTTGCTATGAGTTGCTTTTCCTTGATATGAGTTATTAAAGGTGAATGTTTCCTTGTGTAAGAGTATTAAACTAAGGATGAAATCAAATGATGGTAAGTATGATTATGGTGGCCTAAAAGTGGTACTTAGTATAGATGGGATTATTGGATCCTATCTATGCATTGCACAAGTATAACTTAGAGTTACTTATGAGATGATTCTATTATGATATAATGATCTAAGTATTGACTATGTATATGAACTATACCTCATGATGATTAATGTTTACATATGTCTATGATGGAGGTTATGCTTATGATTATGTTGTTATCCTCTATGCTATGATGACCTATATATGAGTTATGTTTATGAGTTTCGACTTGCAACTATTTCTAAGAGGATGTTCAAAATTGGCATATAGCATGGTTTCAACTAAAATGTCCCTTTTTGCATGTTTTAAAGGCTTTTATGCATGGCTATCATACTTAGTGCATTTTTGTACTAACCCATATTTTCTTATACTTTTTTCCAAGTGTAGGGTCCGGTTCTTAAGGCGATCTTCTTTTGGTTCAAGCTTGGATCGACTATTCTCCTAGCTTGTGTTGAGTCCTCAAGATTCGAGGATGGATAAGTCAATTGTAGTTCATTTCTAGTTATTTCATTTTTGGACTATGTAGTAAGGGATGTGTCCTTATGTTGATTCAAGGATTGTAATAGATGGCTAATTGAGACAAGTCTAGACTTCCGCTTGCTTTTATAAAACACTTCGATTGTATGGATAAAGTTTTAAATTCCGTATCATTTCTATTGTTTTATGTTATTATATGCTAAGGGGCTTGTATGAGAGCTTTCGGGGTTGAGTACGCCTTGTTACATCTAGGGGGTACCCCTGGGTCGTGACATTTTTGTAAATTTACTCTTAGATTTTTCGCGAGTTACTTTTGCCTCACCGATCAATTTCGTCGACTTGCCGAATGACTTTTGCCTCACCGATTTGTGCTGAATTGTTGTGGTTGTGTTCTATTACTTTCGGCGAGCCGTTTCTTGCCTATCGAATGATATCGGCGTCTTGCCGAGTGTGTTTGGCATGTTTTTCAGCAAAAAAAAATAATTTAATTTTGTGTTTCACTAATATGTTGCAACCGCATTCATTTTATTTGCTCATTTTGACAGATATGGGTAGACCAAAAGTTCCAGGAAAGGGTCCACCACCCCGAAAAAGGGTGTAAGTGGTTGTTATTGCTGTGGAGGTCTCACCTCCTCGATCTGTTAGACCTCGACCCATTCAAGGAAGCATTCGAGGAAAGGGAAAGCAGCCAGCAGAGCTCAATTCGAGCAGTTCTAGCTCTGATACCATGGGTGAATATGTGACACCCCGGATTTAGTGAAGGGAAATATCCACTTCTTAGTCGACTAGACAATCCTTCAAGTGGGACCTCCTCGCCTTTTGGCTTGGTCCCTGATGTCCAGCATTCTTAACTTTAGGCGAGCCAGGTCAGGCTCACAGTTCCAGTCGGTGTGTCGCCAAAGTCCCTCCCCCATCTCCAAAGTGGTCTTTCTCCTAAGTCGACTTACTGTAAAATTAGGTGAGCAAAGAGCCCATTTGGCGAGTCGCCAAGTGCCCTTCGACGAGCCTCAGCGAGTAGTGTTTTCAGTCATAAGTTAGGGTTCTTTGTGTCTTGTAAGATTTATTTTTAATTCGATACTATGTGGTTTTATCCTTCATCTAAAGACCTATATAAGTATTCTACTCTCAAATTTCCCCAATTTAAGACCCATTCTCTCAAGAATCTAAAAGAAGACCAAATCTCCTCTCCAAAATATTTCTCTCTCTAGAAACTTGAAGAAGAAGAAGGATTCAACCTAGGGTTTCAAGTCAAGTCTCAATTCCTCCATTGAAGGCTAGCATTTGGATTCAAGGTATGATAGTTTTCATCCATGTATTCCTTCCATCCATAGAGTTTTCAAATTCCTCTATTTCTAAAGGTAGAATTCCCCAATTTAGTTAGGGTTTTCTTCAATTAGCACGGGTTCTTTTGATTATTGATTTATATGATTGAATTATGCTCTCTTATGAATGAATTGATGAAATATGATGATTTTATGATGATTTTCCCATGAACCCATGTAATCCCATGTTTTCAAGTTATGAATCATACGATGTGGATTTTGAGTATAAAGTAAGAGCTTTATGAAATTAAGCATGTATTGCAAGCTATACATGTATTCATGATTAAATCCATATCTAACCCATGTTTTCTAAGTTTTGATGATTGAAAGTGGGTTTTGAACCTCAAGAGGTAAATTATGGACTTATGCATTTTCTTATGAAATTTATGCAAACGTTTTAAGGTTGCTTTGGGATAAAGTACCAATGATGATGTTGTTGTTGTGTTATTGAAAGGACATTCTCATAAACACATATAAACATGATGTGAAAGGTTTTCTCACATAGAAAGGATTCTCAGGTTGAAAGTCTTTCTCACCTAATGGGTGTTGTTAGTTGCTGATTTTAATGTTGTTTTGATGTGGGTTAAATTATTTGTTCAGGTTTTATTGAGGAATTGCAGTTGCAAATGAAATTCTAGCTTAGTTCTTTATGCTTGCTTGAGAAAGAGGTAATAGA
The DNA here is from genome assembly GCA_029582245.1 of Solanum etuberosum. Classification (NCBI taxonomy): domain Eukaryota; kingdom Viridiplantae; phylum Streptophyta; class Magnoliopsida; order Solanales; family Solanaceae; genus Solanum; species Solanum etuberosum. The sequence goes on from JAJONR010009787.1 coordinate 4,222, forward strand.
GTAGAATGATTGATTGATAGTTGTATTGATTGCGTCTTGAAAATCTAGCTTGAGAAAGCGGGTTTGATTGCGTCTTTACAAATCCAGCTTGAAAGAGTGGGTTGATTAAGGAATTGGGTTGTTTGGTTGTGTTATGCTTGTTGAGGTTCGAAAGAACTCACTTGAAGCGCAATAGTTGATTGAGAAATGGCTATTGTATTCAAAATCTAGCCTACCCATTGAGATTCAACAACTTTAAGCAACTAGTAATCATCCATTGCGCGAAATTAGCATTCGACTGATCACACTCTTAAGGTCCAATATCTACTTGCTTACTTCCCGCGTTAAGTAATTTTTGTCTTAAATTGGTTACCAAATTCCCCAATTTGATATTAATCGTTTAAACTTTGTGCTTTTTTTAATGTTGTGAAACCTTTACTTCTACAAACTATTAGGACACATGTTTTACTTCTTAATTGAATTATTAACGTATCACTCCCTGTGGGATCGACCCCAACTCTTAGTTGGGTTTATACTTGTTAGCGACCGCCTACACTTAGAATTGGATGAAGTGTAGTTGAGCGTTATCAAACCCAAAATTAGCTCTCGTGTATTTGGGTCAGGATATTAGATAGCCGATTATCACACTAAATCTCCACTGTTTAACCTCTTTCTCATTAATTAATTCCTTGGTCGTGCAAGTAGGAATGAGGCGAGTTCTAACGTTGCTCACCATTAAAAAGCATTTCAAACAAAGAGATTAACAATACATGCATAAATACTATTCCAGAATTACTTAATCATTAGTTTTACGTTGTTAATTACTCATGGTTCCCACAACCCTAATTGTTGATTTAGTTATTCATGCTTGAGAATTCACAATTCATATTAGGGCTAATAGCATAAATCATGAACTTACAATTTGAATAGATGAAATCCAGAATCATGAAATGAAGAAAAACATGCAAATTTCATTTGCCAAACATCAAGAATTAAATGACAAAAGTGTTGGAAAAATAATTCTCAAATCCAAAACGTCTAACAACCCAAAAATAAAAATTACAAGTAATATCTATAGGAAAAAAAATCCTAAACCAAATAGGAAAGGGATGACTAAGCAAATTCAGTTTGGGCAGTGTCTTCTACGGTTGGGGACCTTTAGCTCATAGGAGTTCCTATGGCTCGTAGGTTCCTTCTGTCATTAAGCAATTAGTCTCTCGTTTGGAAAACCATTTCTACGGGCATGATCCATGGTCTGTAGATCTTTGCACGGCCCGTCATGTTCAACCGTCATTCAAGTACTGGAGCTTATTGTTCTGAACTTTTTTTTAGGACTTCATTTGTACAGCTCATATACTAACCTACGACTCGTCAATCATCATCGGTCATTTTACACTTGGCTTCACTTCTAAGTACTCTACCCCACGACTTACACCTATGGCTCGTAAAAGCATTGATCGCCCGTAGGTCAGGTCGTACTTAACTAAAAACTTCTATTACTACAACACTTTAGCACCAACTACTCTAAAACCTATTTCCCATAAAATTCAAGAAAAAACACCATCATATCTCCTAAAAAAATGCCTAACTCATTAAGAAAATCTAAGTTTAATGCATCAAAAATACCATAAATTCATTGTACATCACGTACCTTAACCCTCAGTCCAATTACAAGCCTAAAATACCCTTGAGATATTGCATGTATTTCTCTTTTGAGAGAGTGAGAGTTGCATTGATTCCTTACACCTTTGCTGAATTGCTTTGTGAGAGCATGGAATTATTCTTGATGTGAGGGCATTGAATTCATTTTTTAAAACATGTTCTTGCATTAGACAAGAAGCAAAAGTTAGATTTAGACTGTGTTGAGACCATCTAGTCATCATTTAAAGCTTTTTTATCATGATTTAGGGTAGCATGTTATTGAGAGTAATCTGCTATGGAACTTTCATGTTAGCTCTCATTGGATACTGTTGTAGACACCCTTATTGAGCTTTTTTGTGTTCTGTATTTACTTGAGGACAAGCAATAGTTTAAGTTGGGGTTGTTGATTAGTGGTAGATTTGTACTCATTTAAGGTCCATTTAGCTCAATAATTAGTGTCTTCAATGCCTAATTTTGTCCTATTTTGATAGAATGTTTATGATTTGGAGCTATGAAGGAAATTGGACAATCCAATGATTAATGTTTTAATGAATGGTCAAAAATGCAACAAAGAAGTGCAAACTATACATTGTTGATCACCTAATAAGAACGGTGGATTTCAAATTGAGCAGGACCTCAACCTAAATAATAGTGCATAGCACTTGTGTATCAAATCATGTCGGCAGACTATAGTGGAGAAGGTGATACGTCGAATCAGAAAGGAGACCTTGTTGTACATTACCCAAAATGACAGTGTGAAAAGAAAAGATCGAATGCTCGAAAGGCAAACCAAGGTGGTACTCGGTGATTCACCGAACATGAAAAGATCACTCAATTGATTTTACCAACTGAGGTTCAAAACACATGAAGCCTAGAGCATCAAAAGGCTAGATGAGGAGCAAGAGCAGATACGCCGAACGATTTTGGCGAGCCCGACTAATGTTGTTGATTGAGTCACATCTTGGAATTTTGGGCTTAATTTTAGGAAATTATAAATAGCCCAACTGAGAAACAAAAAAATTTATATATCAGATGACATAGAACAGAGAATATCAGAGTCTGTAAAAAGTTGAGAGAGAGAAGACTTTACCTTTGAAGAACACTTTTTCTAACTTTTGGGATTTTACAACTTTGTGCTTGAAATTGACAAATTGAAGTTGAATTCAAAGTGGGTTTACTTGTAATTGCTTAATTTCATGTTACCCATGGCTACTTTCATCGAAGGCATTATCTCTTTACTTTTTGTGATGGGTGGCTAAAACCCCAAGATCTAGGGGTACAATTATGGGGTTGGGTGTTGATTTAATATTGTGGTTATTGTGCTATGCTCTATTTTGTTGTTGTTCATACATGAATTTGGTCTATTTAGCATGGGGTGAATTCCTGGGTTAAGGTTGCAAACTTAATTCCTACTTTCGATCTCCGGTTGATGCTCGAAAGAGATTGATTGGAGTGGTACTTAATCCGATACTAGCAATTTAGGTTTGGTGTCTGTAACTTGCTTTAAAATAGAGGTTATGAGTTGGATCTATTTTCCCTGTTCTTGAAAGAGAGAATAGAGTACGGTATTGGGTTGTTTAGGTTAGCATATATATGAGATCGAAAGGAGATTCTATGCATAGGCGCTTTGAGATCGAAAGATGATTAGCTTCAATGAATATTACTTAAACTATTCATGAATGTTCATCAATATAGAGAAGAACAATTATCCGTATGTGACTTCAATTTCTGATCCCCGCACCCTGAGATTTCTTTTTAACTCTTGAAATCTTCGATATTTTAGTTTAATTGGGATAATTGATAGCAAAAGCTTTATATTTAATTGGTGGAAATATCCACCCACTTGTTCTTACTATCTCAAATGAGCGATCTTAAAATCCATATTTCTTGATAGCATTTCTCCACGATATACCATTCTCTATGGGATTTTACCCTGACTCTTCATTGGGTTTTTATTGACTATGACCGATGTCGCTTTTAATTAGTTTTAAGGAGGACAATTGAGCGTTATCACCTTGGGCAAAAGAGATTCAGAATGTTTTTGTTGATGATCATGGCTTGTGGTATTTGATCCATCTAGGATGAAGAGGGACATAGCTAAATTTGTCTCTAAGTGCCAGAATTGTCCACAGGAAAAATATGAGCACCAGAGGCATGCATGGTAACTTTAAAGGATGCCCATTCCTGGCTGGAAGTGGGAAAGGATAGGCATGGACTTCATGGTGGGTCTTTTTAAGACTTTAGGGAAATATGATTCCATTTGGGTCATGTGAAGAGGTTGACTAAATCAACCCACTTTATTTCAATCAGAGTGAACAATAATTCTCAAAAGTTGGCCAAAATTTATGTCAAAGAGATAGTAAGGTTGCACGGGGTGCCCCTTTCCATCATATCAGATAGAGGCATTCATTTTACTTTTAAATTTTGGGCCAAATTGAATGAAGTGTTGGATACTCAGCTCATGTTTAGCACAACCTTCCATCCATAAATAGAGGGCATGTTGGAGAGAATAATTCAGGTGCTGATGGACATGCTAAGAGTGGGTCTTAAAGGAGTGGGTCTGGTAAGAGTGAGAAAACTTCTAGAGTAAAGAGTTAAAAATTTCATGTTAGGCTAGTCTTAGATGAATTTTGAGCGAGGTGAAGCCTAGGGAAATGCAGGGAAAGGATTGGTTGAAACTTCTAAGTTGAATTTGTGTTCCTTGTTTCTAATACGTTAAGAAGTATAGGACTTTTTGAAATTGAATTCGGTTGAGTAGAACTCTTGATATCAAACTTGGCATGAAAGGGTTAGGTTGGGACATCAAGGTTCGAAGGTATGATGTGAAATAGGTACTTTTGGGGAGATTTCCGAGTTTCTATCTTGTGTAAGGCACTATAGTGGGTGACAACGCTGCTATAGCAGTGGGAATTAATTTCTACTATAGCGAGTGATCTTTGTATGATGGCGCCATGATAGTTGGTTAGGGCCGCTATAGCAGGGTTAGTCTCAATTAATGCAGAGAATCTCTCAAAACCACTCATTATTTGGAAATTGCATCTTGGGAAAGAGTAGGGGCGACCTAGGGAGAATCTCTTTTGTATTCCATCATTATCATCGATAAAGGTAAGAAAACATTTCCCTGACTTAGTAATTTGATTCTAGGGTCCTAGAATTTGTGGTTGTGAACTTAAGGGATGTTTTTGTTTAATTTAATGGGGGAAACCCTGGTTTATGTGTGGTTATCATGAATTTAGCCTAGGGTACAAGATTAGGATATAATATGGGTGTATTTGGGCCAGTTGGGTCTGACTATGTGTTATATGAATTGTTGTAAATCAATAAAAAGCTAGGTATCATACCAAGGGGAAAGCCCGGGTTTTAGAGTATCCAGGGCTTGATTCGATGCAGGTGATGGTTGTTTAATTCTCGCTTATGTTATATCTTCTTTCTAACTACTTTATAAGGTATGGCTAGGAATGGAATGAATATAAACGAAAATGAAAGTTTTTTGTCAATCGCATGATATGAATGTGTTACTTCAGTGTAGAAATGTGGTGTTATTCATTGTGATTGAGATTGTGATTGTTAATTTGATCGGTACCATGCATGGTACATGATAAAGCTCAACTACACCTCTTATAATTCAAAGTGTAGGCGGTCGCTAACAAGTATAAACCCAACGGTGAGTTGGGGTCTATCCCATGAGGAATGGTACGGAAGAGAATTCAAGTACGAAGTATGGAGGTTCTCTAACTTCTTGTAGAATGGAAAAAAATAACTCTTAACATAATGTAAATAAATAGGTTTCAATTCTCAATATCAAGAGAGTTTAGTATCCAATTGTTAATGAAGACAATTAACGCGGGGTTTAAACAAGTAGATAGGGACCTTAGGAGTGTGTGCAATCAAATACTAATTTTGCCTAATGGGTAATTAATAATTACTTTAAGTCATTGAATCTCAATGGGTAGGATGGATTGTAACTATAACAATCATTTTTCAATAACATAATGTAAATAAATAGGTTTCAATTATCAATATCAAGAGAGTTTAGTATCCAATTGTTAACGAAGACAATTAACGCGGGGTTTGAACAAGTAGAGAGGGACGTTAGGAGTGTGTGCAATCAAATACTAATTTTGCCTAATGGGTAATTAATAATTGCTTTAAGTCATTGAATCTCAATGGGTAGGATGGATTGTAACTATAACAGTCATTTTTCAATCATCTAATATGTTTCAAGCAAATTCTTTCGAACCTCAACAAGCTTAACAATGCGAAGCAACCCAAATCCTTAATTTAACCCACTTCATCAATCTGGGTTCTAAAGACAAGAGTCAATACAACTATCAACCATATACTCCACCCTAAACAACTTTCACAAGCAAGCATAGAGAGTTAAAGCTAGAACTGAACTTGCAACTTCAGTTCATAAATGAAAACATGAGTAAATAACTGAATCCATTTCAAAACAAATATTAAATTAAGCAATTAACAATACCCACACGCTAATATATGTATTGGATTACATAATCACACCCCTAAGGAAAGGGGGCTTAGCTAAGCATAACAAAAAGCAAGAAATAGTTACAAAAAATATGTTCCATCAGAATGTCAAAATCTACAATGCTCAATGCCAAAATTAAGACTAAAACCTCAATGTCTAAGCTCAAAACCTTCTCCAAGAATATTCAGTATTGTAAAAGTATGTAAAATCTGTTAAAATTTTGTGTGAGTGTCTCTTCTCTCTCTTCAAAAATCAATTTATATGTTTTCAAAAACTTCCCAAAATTTCACTGTGCAGCCGAATCGGTGAGTTTACTCGTGATCGCCGAATGACTCGGTGAGCACGCTTCATTGCCAATTAACTTCTTCAGCCTTTGAATTCTTGACTTCTCAATTGGCAAACCCCATGGATGTCTTCGTTTGGCTTCGGTGACTCGCCGTTTGGTCTTTTTCGTGCCGATTGGACTTGACTTCCTTCTCCATTTGTTCTGTTCATTTAGGCGAGCTGAGTCGAGCCCACCGAATCAAGTCAGTGACGTGCCATTTTGCACTTGAGTTCGCCAAGTTGGCATAGGTCATGAGCCGAAATTGCTGGATCTTTTCGCGAGCTAGATGCTCACTTGGTGAATTACCGAGTGACTTTTGCGAGCTCCAGCCTTATTTTTCTTCAACTTCTCCAACTTTTTTGCTTCTTTTCGCAATGTAATGTCCTTGCTTTATTCATAAGCTTTCATGGCTGAACATAAACAATTTAACATCAGTTATGAACACAAAATAGGCATTGAGGACACTAATTCATTAGATAACAAGCCAGAAATGAGTTAAAAATCCCGACTCATCAACACCCCAACTTAAACTTATTCTTGTCCTCAAGTAAAACACAAGATCAATCAGGTAAACAGGGATGTCTAAAAGTATTTCTCCTTGAGAATCAACATGAGAGTGCACACAAGGTTCAATCTAAACATGCAATGTTCAATTATGCACTCAAAGTTTCAAACTCTGACTAGCCATCATCAATTAGAGTTCATGCTCACAAATGCTTACCTCAAATGCAAATTTATGCCCAACAAAAGTATTTGAATGTCCTCACATCAAGAATGATTCCATTCTCTCACAAAGCCAATGAAAGACTATAATTGAGGAATCAAAATAACCTCTCACACTTCCAATGAGAAAAACATGCATGATTTTACCCATAGGCTTACCTGTATTTTCTAGCCAATACAACACTTGGCTTATGCCAGATCACAAAGGTCTTTCAAGGCTTGTAATTGGGTTGGGGGTAAGGGTATGGTCATTTCGGTTTAGTGACTCTACCTTCATGAAGCATGGCTCAAATTTCACTTCTTTTCCTTTTCTATCATTCTTTTCATATTCACAACTCATCCTTGGCATATTCGTAGCACACATATTTTTTGGTGTAGCTCATTCGACACCCCTTTTATTTCTACAACAACACAACGGACACAAACTATTCAATTCTTTTCTTTCTTCTCTTTTCCTCCTATCTTTTTTTTTATATATGGAGGGGTCCCATCTTTTTCACCACAAGTTTCCAAGGACGAATTTCATGAACTTTTTGCTCGAATTCTTTCCTCATTCTTACCACACCCAAAATTTAGGCTTTTGACCTGAATTGGCTATTCAAACAAATCAATGCTTCACGGAGTTTATAGGTGGGAAGGATATGGCAATTTCAACAACTCGTTTAGACATTTGTGTTCATGTTTCATTCAAATAAATGGTTAGGCTCAAATGGTGCCAAGCCAGATTCACACACTCACAAGGTGGTCACACAAAGGTATATCAGTTAGATTCACTCTCAAAATTTCTGCCCAAGATCATTTCTTTCATTCACCAATGCTAATCAATTGGACCAATGAGGCAAGTTCTAGGTATCATCATGCACACTTTTCAGGTAAACCTCACCACACATGGCATCCAAACACAATCATGGATCACAACTCTATAAGTTAATCTCGTGTGCAACGGTCATTGCAATACTCACACTTGATATTCGACTAGTAACAATGAGATGCTAAGAGTTAATACAAGACTTATGCAACTTAAATTACCTCGTTGGACTCACACAAACATATCATTCATCAAGGGCCTCATTCAATTCATTGATATTGATCACAACCGATACTCAAATGTACAAGCGAACACTAAACAACATTCACTTAAAAGCAATTAAGAGGGAGTCTAATGAATCAAAACCAAAACATAAATGTATAAAGACCAACCCAAATGAAAATAACAAACTATCCCAAAATGAAAAAATACAACCAAAAGGGTAGGTATTTAGATACCTTCATGCCACCAAAAATAAACAAGTAGTGTCCTCAATACAAAATAAAAACTGAAAGTAGCAATGGGAAATAAAATGGAGGGAAGGTAAAGATTTCCCTATCAGGCTAAGCCTGAGGTGAACTCTGGCCCGATGGTGTGACCTCTACCTAGGCATTAGTGCCCTGCTCAACTCCAACTCCAAAATGTTGTGCAACGACCTCCTCTGTGAGCTTAGACCCACTAGAACCAATCATGGAAGTGTCGCGTAGTGATGCCTCTGTGGCCACCCGTAGCATGTCACCCTCTAGCTCCTCCAAGTCATCTTACCCATCAATCTCACAAGCAACTAAGTCCTCCTCATCTGACAATCCAAACCCCCCATCTGACATTTGTTGTCAACCCCTTATACTTATTTATATGTTTTCGATAATTTCTATTCCTATGACCGATTAGATCACATTCATAACTTCGTACCTGAATTCAAACTTATACCGTTCCCTGTGAGTTCGACCACAACTCTTCGTTGGGTTTTATACTAGATAACGATCGTCATTACACCTAGAATTATAAGAGGTTTAATCTGAGCGTTAATCAAAATAGCGCCGCTGTCGGGTAGTGGTGTTTAGAATTCTATTATTGAAGTTTAAATTGTGCTCTTATTGTGTTGTAGTTGAATCGACTTACTTTGTTTTGTGTTTGTGTTGGTTGTGTCGAACAGAAGAAGAAATGAGCGTCAACAGGAGTAATGGTAGGGAAGTTTTCCACCAAGATGATATTGGAAATCTGAACGATGTTAATGACCCTATCCAATTGGGTGGTGTTGGGGCTATACGTCTACCTCCTATTGAAAGGAAACGTTGTATTTCATGTCACTAGCACAATGCTTCAGCTCTTACAAATGAAAGGATTGTATGGAGGGCTGGCTCATGAGGATCCCCATGAGAACAATCGGAATTTCGTCGACGTTTGTGGACCATTCTCGTTCAAGAACATCTCTCAAGAATCGGTCCGTCTTCGATTATTTCCATTCTCTTTGATGGGAGAAGCTACCAAGTGGCTAGCTGATCTCCCAAGGAATTCCATTACTAGTTGGGATGAGCTTACTGTAGCTTCCTATGTGAGATACTTTTCCCCGTAAAAAATGATGACGTTAAGAGATAGTATTCAATACTTTAAACAGTTGGAAGGTGAACAAATCCATGAGACGTGGCTAAGATTTCAGAAGTTGGTACTTTAATGCCCAACTCACGGACTCCCCAACAACGTCTTGTTGCAATACTTTAATAGGAGTCTTGACTCGGTGAACAAAGGGGTTGTTGATCAACTTGTTCCCGGAGGTATAATGCAGCAGCCTTATGAGGTCGCATCTCAACTCCTTGATGGTATGACAAAGATCAATAGAGCATGGTACACTCGTGAAAACCAACTGTCTCTTCTCACTTTTATTATGAAAAAAGAACAGATCGAGAAGGATCAAGAGAGAGACAAAAAACATGGCCAAAATGATGACCCAGCTGGATATCTTGGCGAAAAATGTGATTGGTAGTGGGTTAAAGAGTGTAAATGATGTTGGTATTGGTGGAGCAAATCCCGATGAAGCACATTTTGAGGCGTTGTATAATGAGGAAGTGAAATTCCTTGCAAATCAAGGAGGATGTTTTCGTGTATACTATCCAAGGCCGGGTGGAAATCTGGGTTAGAATAGAGATGAGGGATGGAGAGATCGTGATAGAGAGTGGCGTTATCGCAACGCTACTTGGAAGTGAAGAATTGGTGGCAAGGAAAGATACATCCCACCTCATGAGTGTCAAAAGCCCAAGGAACCAAGGGCTGACTCGGAGAATGTCCGTACAGAAGACATGCTTTCACACATTCTCAATAAGGTAGAAGGGTCGGACAAAGTTTTCAAATAAATGAAAGAGGATGTCTCTATACTTAATCAGACGGTCACCTCACACTCAGTGTCCATCAAACAATTGGAAACGTAAATGGGTCAAATTTCATCTCATTTGAACACAAGGTCAAAGGGGGGCCTACCAAGTGATACCTTGGCTAACCCGAAGAATAATCCTTGAAAGCGTATCCATATCGTGCCACGATGTTAAATGAGGTGCTTCTTGGGAGGCAACCCAAGGTTTATTGCTTTTATTTCTATTTTTTGAATAATGGGTGTTGAATGCGCAGGTTGAAAAGTCGAAATCTTGGGGAAATTGCAACTAGGCTAGCCAAAAGTCCAATCGGCGACTCGCCAAACTGGTCGGCGAGGCCGACTTCGATCGCCGTTGGGACCACCTGATTGGCTGGAGGTTCTGTAAAACTTGGTGGGCTGAAGTACCACTCATAACATCGTTGAGTGTGTCGGTGGGCTCGACTTACCTTGCTGACTGGCGCGCGAACTGAAGAGTTTGAAAAGGGCCAAATGGTTTTAAATTCAAAAATCCTTCACTTTCTCACTTTTTAAACTTCCGCACTTTCACTCCGGCATTAAATTTCTCATACTTTAGCATTTTTACTTTCATTTTCTTTAGGATCTTTGCTCGGAACTGATTTTGGGAATACTTTGCTGCCTAGCTTTACAAATATCGGCATAAAAGGTTCAATTTCCAAACCCCGAACTTAATTTTTGGCTGAAATAAAATGTTTGTGATTAATTATTGTTGAATATGTTTGGTTAGTGTAGTTTGATCTTCGTATGATTGTTGGTTTTGCTTGTTCTTAATTGAATTCATTGTTAATTGATCGTAATTGGTTATTTCCCGTGTCTTGAAATGATTAAATTGTTGGGTTGTGTTAATTTTGTGTTGGGTCTAGCGGGGTGAAGTCTGAGTAACCCCAGATTGTACTAATTGTCAAAAATTGCCCGATGATAAAGTGGTTGACATCATTGGTAAGGGCAAAAGACGTCAATTGGCCATTTTTGGCCAAATCAGGGGAAGTTTGAGTACCCCGAGGGCATGGGTCTTATGGGTCTGGCATGTTGGGCTACTTGGTGAACTGGGTCGAGCTCGCCGAGTGGTTAGGCGGTTATCACGCTTTAATTTGCTAAATGTGGAGTTTATGTTATGTAACTTTCGGCGATATGCCTGTGTTCGCTGAGTTCACTCGGCGACTGACCGAAAGTACTTCTAGATCGCCCTTCTGCACCCCTTTTTCCCATAATTGACCTCTAACTTTCGGCGAGCTACTTCTAGTTCGCCGATTGGTGTCGGCGATTCCCCGAATGGCCCTGGACATCGCCGACCAGCTTTCAATTTTAAGCATTTTTGCACTGTAACTTTTAGCGGGCCCGACCTGGCTCTCCAAAGTGGTTCGGTGACTCACCGACTGGTTCGGCGAGTCTTCCTGGAGCTCCTTTTCTGAAATTTTTCTTCAGTTTTTCTTACGTTTTCTACATTGTTTTGCTGGAATGGCTAGACCAAAAGTCATTGGTAGAGACATGCCACCCCGAAAGAGGGCATGCGGAGTTATAATAAATGAGAAAGCGGCTGCTTCCCGGGCTAAAGCCACAAATCTGCCTCCAAAGGGAGGTCAAGGAAAGGGCAAGGCACCCGTAGTTGTGACACCTGCTGAGGCGAGTTCAGACAGTGAGGAGATCTACGAGACACACCTCACTACCTCCGACAATGAGGGTGACTCGCAGAATGATTCTTAGGCTTCCATCTCTGGGCCTGAGGATGACCAGTTATTACAGGCTAGGAGAGCGGAGCTACGCTCCAAATCGATGAACGATCCGTCAAGGATCCCAGTGCCTCCGACGCCTACCCATTTAAGCTTCAGCTCCAGTGCCTCCTCCAGCACAGATAGTTGTGTAGGCACCACCTGTTCAGGGTCCTCCTCCCCGATCACTCAACCGACTAAAGGCCGAGGGATTGAGGACTATCTTAGAGGAGAAGAGATGGTCTATCGATGGAGTGGTGGACAGACATCCAGAGGTGTGGAACACTATCAAGTTCCACAAGTTCAAGATTTTTACCAAACCACGGGGTCCCTACATTCCCACTTGGATCTGAGATTTTATTTGGCCTACGGAGACTTGGTGCCGAAGGGAAAGATAAAGGCCAGTGCCTTCAAATCGGTGGACTTCGTGATAGTTCGTGGCAAGAAAGTTAAATGTCGTTGCTCTGAAATAAATGAGGTACTGGGGTGCACTTATAATTTCAGGAACGAATACAACGACCTAATCAAGAAGAAGACTTTGGAGGATCTTAATGGTTGGTTGGAACCCCTTCTCTCCGATGTCACCTCGAGGCGGATAGAGGCAGGTGCCTTGATAGAAAACAAGGACATGAATGTTGCTGCCACATACTGGTTCGGGTTAATCAGTAGCACCATTATGCCATCCCTGAATGAGTCCATCCTCAGACACCCGAAGGTAGCATGTTTAGGGTCTATCATTGATCACCAGAAGTTCAATTTGGGGATGTTGATTGAGCAGGATATGGCCATGAGGGCCAAGCAGTGACAGACATCACTCCCATTTCTGGTGTTGATCACCGAGTTGTGCAGATGGGCACATGTTTCGAGAGATGAGAAGATGGATGTAGAGGTGACACCCACCTCTTCTACTGACATTTGGCTTATCGAGGCTGAGTACATGCTGGATGAGGCTGACAGGAGGTGGACAACACAGGTGGATACATCCTCGGAGGCCGACGTTGATATGTTGCCTACATAGGCAATCATGCCTCCTCAGGCTAGTGGGCCCTCAGGTACTTCTGGAACTTCTACTTCTAAGACCCCTGGTACATCTTTTGCACCCCTTCCCACTAGATCTTCTGTTTTTATTCTTCTTCTTCCCGACCCCCTATCACCTAGGCAATGCTTTACAAGATGGGCCATTTGGCCCAATTTTCCAAATTGCATGCCTCCCGAGTAGACGCCGCTTTGCCTGGGATGATAGAGAGGGCTATTGCTGCTATTTTAGCACCCATCCGAGCTGAGATTGATAGCCACAAGTTGGCCCTAGATGCCCTGACTGTGAGAGTGGAGAAGTTTGAGAAGGGCCAGGGAGATACAGATGTTGTGACGGCCTTGAAGGTTGATCTTGTTGGGCTACGTAGAGATATGGACAAGCTGAAGTCCACTGATATATCCATGCTTTTTGGCACTGTGGAGATCCCTGAGGTACCGAGCACAAACATTCCAGCTTGTCTTAATATCCCTCCAGCTACTATGACCGAAGATGAGACTAGAGCTGATGACGCTGATGCTGAGTCCGAGGCTGAGATGGATGAGGAGCAGCTTGGTGACCGTGAGGAGACAGTGTATGGAGATTTGGCTGACTTGGAGGGTGCTATGTTTGAGACTGCTAGACAAGCATCGCTCAAGGACACTTCCATAGTGGGCTCCAGTGGAGCCAAGGATGCTGAGATATCGGGCACTGCTGCCCCGACAAATGGAGTGACTGATATGCAAACTTCACCCCAGGCCTAGCCTAGCAGGATGATTATTTTTACCTCCATCTCTGTTACTTTACTGACTATTTTTTTTTTATTTGCATTTGAGGACTGCTGCATATTTTGTTGGTGGGGTGAGGGATTTCTATACCTACCTCTTGTGGGCTGTTATTTTGTGAATATTGGCTTGTTCTTATTTGTAGTTCTATGAATATTAGAGCTTATTGGTTTATATATATCTTGGTTGTTGGATTGTGGTTGTTAAACCCCTTTGTTTTGATATGAAAATGGTGTTGAAATGGTTTTGAACCAAGTTTAAATTTTTGCCACCTCTTTTTTGTGTGATTGTGGTTGTTCTTGTGTAAATTTAAGTGTCAGTTGTGGTCAATATCGATGGCTTGAATAGTGATCTTAATTGAACAAAATGGATGTGCGCCTACGATAACGCAAACTAAGTTACATAGATAATATGTGAACTTTTAGCATCTCGTTGTGACTAGCCGATTGTCGATTAAGTCTCTTGTGATGAACATTGCATGCTAGCTAAGAAGTGTGGAGACTTGTTTGATAATTGTATCAATGCCTTGCGTGGTGAGGTCGTATTGAACATTATGCTTGATGACACCTAGAATTTGTCCCGTTGGTCCAGTTGATTGAGTGATGCAAGCAATTGAAATGATCTTAGGCAAAAATTGTGAAGAGTGAGCCAATTTGACAACATACCTCTTTGTGGCCAACCTTGTCAGAAGTGTGAACCTTGCTTGGCATCTTTTGAGCCTAACCTTTTCTTGGAAGAAACTTGAACAGCTTTGACCTTTTTACCCCTTCACCCATAACTTTCATAAAGTATGGTTTGTTTGAGTAGCCAACTTAGGCCGAAAGCCTAAGTTGAGGGTGTGGTGAAAAAGGAGGATCAAGAAGTGTGAAAAATCCCCCCATGATGGATTGTTTGGAAAATAATGGAAACCCCCCATATAAAAAATAAAAATAAAAAAGAGAAAAAGAAATGAAAAAGGCTGAAAACAAAATGAAAAAGACTGAAAAAGAAATATTGTGAAATAAAGTGTGTGAAAATTACAAAAGAAATGGGGTATCCGTTGGTTCATATAAAGTTGAATAATGGGGTGGATTATGAACATGTTTGAATGATAAATAAAAGGAGGAAAGGTGAGTTTCAGGCCATACTTCATGAAGGTAGAAGCCACTAAGCCTAAATTGTCATACCTTCACACTCAGCCCTATTGCAAGCCTTAAAAAGACCTTTTTGATCTTGAGCAAGCTGAAACGAATGTTGATTGGAAAATAAGGGCAAGCCTATGGGTGGAGTCATGCATGTGTTCATCTTTCTGAGTGTGAGAGTTGTATGTTGTAACACCCCAGAAATTTTTTGAGCTAAGACTCGAACCATCCTTCATTGTGAGTAGGATTTTACCGAGGAATTTAAAATTTCTTAAGTGTTAAGGTTACTAGATGTAGCACCTTGAGTTCCAAAAAGAACTAAATTGGAAATAG
>JAJONR010009788.1:0-22366 GCA_029582245.1 Solanum etuberosum
TTAATCACGGTTAATATCATTTTTGTATTTTTACAACTAATTAACCACTATATTAATTATAGTAATAATCTTGGTACCATATTTCATAATTAAACATAAACATATATGAAATTGATAAATTAAGAATTGAATGATATTGAAACGAATGATGGAACAATATAAAAAAAGAAAAAGACATACTAATAGAAAAGAAAATAAGGTAAACAATGCATACTTCTCCCAATCGATTTTGCTTGACAAATAACTTTGTAGTCTTCGTTAGACTCCCAAATTTTCAAAACAATAAAATTAACGACTCAAAATTCTAATTGCCACTAATATTGTATTTCAAAAGGACAACATCAAAAATTGTGTTTCAACATAAATTTGCCAAAAATATTTCAGTTGATTTTGCTTTTATGACTATTTTAATTTTTGTTTCATTCTTTTTCTCTAACACCAACTTTTACTCTCAAAACGGACAAAAAGGCAAATGAAAAAAAAGAGGAAAAATTTCACGAAATATCGATTCTCTTTTTTTGTCAAACCTGATGTTAATAGAGAAAAAAAGAACAATCAAGAAAATCAATCACCTCTATTTCAAAATTATGCAACTATACATATAGTCAAGAAATCTTTAGGAAAAAGAGGAAAAAGTTTACCGAATGTCGAAAGTTGATCTCTTATCTGTCAAACACCTAATGTTAGAAGAAGAAAAAAAGAACAATCAAGAAAATAAATCACTTCTATTTCATAATCATGCAAATAACATATAATTAAAAAAAATCATATAAATAATATTCCACAAATTATCAAATTGTAAGACTAAACATATAGTCAAGATATCACTAAGAAAAAAAGGAAAAAGTTTATTGAATATCGATAGTTGATGTCTTATTTTGTCATACACGTGATGTTAGAAAAAGAAAAAAGGAACAATAAAGAAAATCAATCACTTCTATTTCATAATCATGCAAATAACATATAATTAAAAAAAATCATATTAATAATACTCCACAAATTACCAAATTGTAAGACTCAAAATTCAAGCATTCAAAAGTAGTAGACAGTAGGATGCTTGAAAGATATTCATTATTGGTTGTGATGTGAAAAAATAGTGATTCTAACTATTTATCATTAATTTTCGTGGGTTAAATTTACAGAGAAATAAATACACAATAATTACCTATCATTATTGATTGTTATGTCTCTTCACATTCTTCTTAAATTCTCCATATAACTACTATATGTCACATCATATTTAATTATCTATTCTCTTTAGTTACTCACTTTCATTTTGACCCTTAGTCTTCATCCGTTTATTGTTACAATATGATATAGGAAATTTTAATTTTAATTTTAAATTAAGGAAAATCAAAATAATCAAATTAACGGAATGGTTTTAGAGAAAAATGAGAAGGGGGGAGTTTTTTTAAAAGGAGAAAACAAATTTAGGTCATAGAGAGGTGCCACATCAACTTATATATATCTAACTTTATATTATATATAGACATAGATCAAAAATAAAATTTTGAAAAGTGTAATTCATGGATAATTATTCATTGAAAAAAGTTAAATATTAAATAGAAAAATATTTAAAATATGTTGTCATTTTATAATTAAAATAAGGTTAAAAAAAGAGAGAGAGAATAAATAAATAAATTTATTAAGAGTAGAAATTAGAGAGTTGTGAGTTATGAATAATTACTTAGCATGTGATGAGTCTTTGTTGTAAATGTTCATCAATTAATAAAATATTTATTTGTAATAAATTAAGTAATTCACTTTTACAATAAAATAATTAATTTAAATATGAAAAAAAAGCCAAAATAAGGAGAAAAAAAGATAAATGTAAATGGAGGCCATAGAGAGGTGCCACATCACTTAGTCTATGTTTCTCCTTTATATTATATATAGATTTGCCCTTCAAAGTGACTTATTAATGATGTTTTTATATTTAGAATTCAAATTTGAAATAAGACTGAAAATAAAAAAGTACTCACAGTTTTATTAGTATAATTTTTGGTGGTTTTCATTTGACATATAATACTCTTATTTATGTTGAATATTTAAAAAAAAGAAGATAAGGATAACTATGTATTAATATTCCAAATAAACCTTCAATCATGTTATTATTTTGACCCATATATAATTATTAGAGGAGGATTTACTTGCCAAAACAATAGGAAGAACATGGGAAACTATTAATCCCATCGAACCATATGATTCTTTTTCGTTGTGAACAATAGATGTACATATTTTGGCACTCAAAGTATTATGTCATTTAGACATTTTTAATAAATGTATAGATTGATAGCTCGTATATATTTGCTAGTAAAATTTATTTAGACATTTAAATATGATGTATTTTAATTGAGCATTTGAATATATAAAATTGTTTCTATTAGACATTGCGGGCTCAAAATATTCAAAAAAATTTACTCATGTTTTTTTAATATACATTGTGTAGATAAGTTAACCACATAAAATATGTCACATCTTTTTAATTATACACGTTAATCTCAATAAATCGTAAAACTTCATGTATGTTCCAAATGATGGTAATGTATATAATTAAAGGTCATGACATATTTTGTGTGATTCACTTATCTGGTCTTATGTCTGAATCTGAATGATTCATATTTTACATTAAGATTTAAACCCCCGTTTGTGTGAATAAGTTTTAATTATTAAAATTTTGAATAATTTTTTCCACCGCTCTATCCACAAATCATTAGTCATCACCATCACTAAGCACTTCTTTCATTATAACCACAAACACCATTATTACTATCAAGTGTCAACCATCATTCATCACCAGTTCACCACTAACCATCTCTATCATCACAATCACTATTACTGTCAGTCACTAACAAACATACCACCTCCACCATTGTTATTCTATTAACTCCACTACTATTGTCATCACCTCTCCTATCACTATCAGTCATTACTTTTATTGCGACAAATCTCTACTACCAACCACATTCAATTACCACTAACATATCGTCAACCACCGCTCGTTCTTCTTCATCCATCACAATAGTCATCGCCAACTGTTAACATCAATCAATTCCATTATCACAACCTTCATCATCACTACCAGCCGCTAATTACCACTAACACATCGTCAAACACCACACATTCTTCAACTATCACTATCATTACCCTTAACTGGTAACATCAATCAACTCCACTATCAGAGTCTTCACCATCACTATCAACCGTCATTTTCGCGTTAGTCACTACAACACCAACCGTCTCCATTAATACAACTATCACCACCACCACCATAAATCATCTTCGTCATTTCTAGAAAACATATATTCTATTCATTTGTTTTAAATATTTAATTACTTTTTTTTTACGTATTTGAATAGTATGTTTATTATATTTGAGAACCAATAAATTATGTATATTTAGATGTTGAAAAACAAACATCATTAATTATTCATTATTTAAATCTAGAGATAATATTTTAATCATTCAGATGTGTATTTAAATTCATTTTAAATCTTAATCTAAATGAAAACACACGAGACCCAAATAATAGACACTTATAAAACAACAAAAATCTTTCTCATGAAGTATTTTATGAAGATAATATTTAATAGAAGTATTTTATTATATGTTCAAATGTTCAATTAAAGTATATTAAAATTCATTTGTCTAACTAAATTTACTGTAAATTTAAATAATTATTGATATATTAAGCATTTTATTTATTTTGCAAGATTAAAAAAATAATAAAAACAATAGGCACATACATGAGGGTAAAACCCAAAGAATTTGCAAAACCCCACACCATTTTGCTTTTCCCCTCTAATTTTATTCCCTTTTTTCTTCAAGTCTTCTCTTTTACATAAAAAAAAACCGTTTCCCCTTTGCAACCCTGTATGGCTTCCTCAAGCAAAGAGCCGATCTCCAATCCCCCAATCCCCGACGACGACGACGAGGAAGAAGACGATTACGACGAAATCGATGAAAATGATGAAGAAGAAGAAGAGCGAGAGCGAAGGCCAGTAACTGAAGAATCTCGAGTGCGTTCCGATAGGGCTAAAATGGAGAATTTATTCCGGCGGCTGTCGTCTGAGAGAGTGCCAATAAGAGTCCATGATGTGATTATCCAAGGGAATACTAAGACTAAGGAATCACTTATCGAGGCTGAAATGGAAGCCCTAAAAAGTGCAACAACTCTCCAGGAGTTGCTTAAGGCTGCCAGTATTGCAAATGCGAGACTTCAACAGCTTGATATTTTCGATTCCGTTAAAATTACTTTGGATTCTGGCCCACCGGAGCTGCCTGGGACTACAAATGTGGTTGTTGAGATTGTCGAGAGTGAAAATCCACTTACTGGAAGTGTTGGAGTTTTCTCCAAGCCTGAGGTAAACTATCATTTGAGTTTGATGCGTTATGTTTGATTATACGTTTAAATTAACTCAAGCTCTGCTAAGTTGATTGATGTGTGAATGAGGAAATATTGAAACTTAGACATTTAATTGCTTGCACTACTATGAATAATTCAGGAAAAGATTCTGCATTTTAGGTGTCAAGGTTTTAGTAGTATTTCCAATTCAATGTTTGCGAATTCGAATTGCCAAACCAACAATTCGCAAAGGTTTTGTCAGTCATGGATGTATGAAGATTTGCAAAATTATTCTCACGATTAGTGTCTCAATTCTATCTCTCATCTCCCTATGTTCAATCAGAACTTGTTGCAAAATTGTTTTTTTTTTTATAACAAATTAACTAGGTTCAGATTGCTACCCCTTTTCTCTATGAGAAAACTGACTTATGCATTTTCCATCTAAAAGAAAAACTGACTTATACATTTCGTTCTCCATTTTCTACATGCGTAAGTTTTAGTACACATTGTCCAAGGTGTTTCCCGTCTGCACTAATGACCCCCTTAGCTTTTCTCTTTGCCTTCTTATACTCTTGAAGACCTCCTAGTCTGCTATTGGCGACTTACTATACTCTCGTTTTGCTTTAATAACTCTTTGCCTCTCCTTATCCTTATGGTTGAAATCATTGGCATTAAAAATACCTGGAACTTCATTTGCTACTTTTCTAATGCAACTTGTCATTTCTTTCCTCAGGATGACTACATTGGCTTCTAAGTCTCATCCTCCTTCATTCAACCTTGTCATGAATTCTATTTGGTTTCTGAATTTTAGCTTTTGCCACCAAATTTTTGGCTCCATGTAGCTCTTCTAACTCTTTTGCTTCACATCTACGACCCTCAGGTGGCTAGGGCGTGGCCTAGTATGATTTTGTAGTCCTTATGTGTGTCTAATCCCTTGTTTTGGTAAGGATGTAGTCTGAGACTGTGTGCACCTTTATTTTCAAATATTATTGATTGTGATTCTTTCTTCTAAATAAGTGCAAGTTAAAACAAAATCATTAGTTGGAGCACCCTCTGAAATAGCCTTCTACTTTTTCATTTCTGGTATCACAACTATATCTCCACGTGTTTGGTCATAACCGTTACTATATTATGTTATATATGTCCTCACAGATCTCTCCTGATAATGTTATGTTGGTCACTTTTGCATTTCTGGTACCACAACTATATCTCCATGTGTTTGGCCAAAGCTGTTACTACATTTTTTTATATGTCCTCGCAGATCTCTTCCAATAAAGTTAACTTGGAAGAGACTAGTTTTAAATTCCCTCAAAACCATTTTATATGACTTATTTTAACTGCTCAAGGAGTGTAAGATGTTTAAATTGACTAGTTTATTTTTAGTAACAACTTGATTAATATAATTTATAGTTGTGATAGTGAAAAGAAAAATATAAGTGATAATTGAAGAGTTAATATGATAGACAAAGTATCACATCAAAAGTTCAATATTTAAATGTTTAGTCAACTATTTCAGGACATCCAAAATGGGAAGTATGTCATGCAAAAAAAAAAAAAAAAAAAGGAGAATAAAAAAGAGTGAGAATCTCATAAGAATTGGGATGTATTTAAAGATATTTCATTCACCTGGTATAGTGGTATCACACTGGAAAAATATTGCTAAAATATCTAGAAGAAATTGTTGTGGAAAATAGTTAAGCCATAGTTATATTACGTGGATTTACTATCTATTAACGGTTAGAAAGGTAGCACATACTCCAAAGGGGTGAAGAAAATGCAAAGCTAGTACTGAAGTTCACCTTGCACTGGCTACATCAGGCAAACACACATGAGCGTGGTGTTAAAAGTTTGATATTTATTGTGAATGTCAGCTATATCGAAGTAAAAGTTACTGCTTTAAGTTGGAAAAAGAGAATACGTCTGGAACCTTTAAGCTTGTCTTCAGCTGTGTTTAAAGATAAATTAGGAAAAGAAGAGAAGATTGGCAGTATTTCATTGGGGCTGTGGAGATGACTAGCTAATTGCAACGACTGTTGAGGATGTGCATACATAGTCAAGTGTGACACTATGTGCTATTTAGGGGAAAAATTCACTTCAGTTTGCATGTGTAACTAAGAACTAGCATAGACCATGTTTTGTTACCCTGCTATTGGTGAAAAAAATATTGGGTTCTGTCACGTGGCTTTGGATTTATAGAAGCAACATGCTTACATTATTTGCTGTTTTTTCCTTGGATTTTGATTAAAACTTCAATTTGCTTCTGTAGGCTAGAGCTTGGTCACTTGAAGGTTCCTTGAAGCTGAAAAACTTGTTTGGTTATGGGGATATATGGGATGGGTCTTTGGCCTATGGCTTGGACCTGACTTCAGAGGTCAGTGCTGGTGTGTCTCTGCCCAGATTCAAAAAATTGATCACCCCTGTGACAGCTCGATTATCTCTTCTTTCCCAAGATTGGCTGAAGTTCTCCTCATATAAAGAACGAGCTTTGGGACTTTCTCTTGGCCTACTGTCATCCAGAAGCCATGATTTGTCCTACAGTCTCGCTTGGCGAACCTTGGCTGACCCGTCACAAATGTCATCAAGAGCAGTGAGGAGACAGCTTGGGCATAGCTTAATTTCGGCTCTGAAGTATACATTCAAAATTGATAGGAGAAATTCGCCTTTAAGACCAACCCGAGGATATGCCTTTCTGTCGTCTTCTCAAATTGGTGGCCTCCTACCAGATCATCGGGGGTTACGCTTTCTCCGTCAGGTTCTTACAGTTCACTGTCTTATTTTATGTCTTTCATCCTTTTTTCTCTTTTTTCCTCCCAAGAGTAGATTTTGCCGTCTCTGTGGCTGAAACCTCTTTAAGTTGTTTTTTGAAATTCTGTCAGTAGTGTGATATCCAGGTTTATATTGATGTTGAACAGTTAGATTTAACTGCAGTTTTCCTTCTACACGCTCTGTTTTATTGTTTTAGATGTGATCTGTATCTTACTCGTTCTGGCTATCTTGCCTGGTATCTATTCATACCATAGCCATATATTTCCCGCCAATATGACAGTCTGATTCTGAACCTATATATACTTCTGATTTCTGAAATATCAAAATCGCAGTATAACAGAACTTATGGATTTCTGAACAGGAGTTGGACTTCCGCTATGCTTTACCTCTGGGATTTTATAATGCTGCTTTCAACATTGGAATTTCTGCTGGTGTAACTGTTCCATGGGGAAGTGGGTTCTTAAGTCGTCCCACCTATTTACCTGAGAAATTTTTCCTGGGTGGTAATTCTTCTCCAGTTTGTGCACTGGGTGGCCCATCATCTTTGTTGGGCTTTAAGACCAGGGGATTGGGGCCTGCTGAACCTAGAAGGCAAGTTACAGAAAATTCCACTGATGAGAGCTCTGATGCATCTTCTGCAATGGATTTTGTGGGAGGAGACCTTGCGGTTACTGCTTTTGCAGACCTTTCTTTTGATCTACCACTGCGGGTATTGAGAGAAGCTGGGATTCATGGCCATGCTTTTGCTTGTACCGGAAGCCTGAATAAATTGACAGAAAATGCGTATAAAGATCTATCTTTACAGAAATTCAAAGACTCATTCCGAGCTTCGGCTGGATTTGGTGTCATTGTACCGACCAAGCTCTTCCGAATGGAGGTAAGTAATCCATGTTAAAGATCTGCTTGTGGATTTTTCTTCTTCGCTATAAAAGTTGTTCTCAGATGCAAAAATTTCTTCTTCGCCATATATGTTTCTGAACATTCTTTTAGTTTTTTTACTTCCTTGTATCTCATGCACCTATATGCTTTTTATTTGTTCATTTGTGCCTTTCTCCACTAAAGCATGGCCTTCAAAAGCGCTTTGCGCTTTTTGCAATAAGCCCAACATGTTTTGGCTGTCTCTATACTTTTTTCCTTTGGCTCAATGATTTTCTAAATCTGAAATTGGTGTCAGATGTTCAGAAACATAAATGTAGTTTGATAGATGTCAAAATTACATGATGATAGTGGACGCAATTTTTTTTGAAAAATGCATACGAGTTTCCTGGGCATTTCTGACTATTTGATTCCATCACCAGGTTAATTACTGCTATATACTGAAGCAGCAAGAGCATGACCGAGGGAAGACTGGTGTGCAGTTCAGCTTCTCCTCGTCTTTCTAGAAGCTCAACATTGCATGTTCTGTTCCAAGTGAATTGATAACGGCATGATTTCCTTCTGGTAAAATTAACATAATTTTATCCCCCGTTTCTCTGTTTTGTCTGAGATGCAAATTTAGCCGGCCCCAAGAAGTGCACTTCAGTTTCAAACTCTGGACAATTTTTCAATCCACTGTTACAGGCAAATAATTGGTGGCAAGTATTAGCATACATGCAATACGTTGATTTTCAATCCGCTGCCCCAAAATTCCCCGTTTGTTATTGGTGATTCATTTCTTATTCTGGGAGTTCAGCTTTGAAATTGATGTTTTTAATGTGCTATCAAGAGACTCACTCAATACGAAGGACCATTACAATTTCCTTAATGGGCAACCTTACGATTTGCTTGTAGGAGTCCTTAAAGAGAGTTTTGCTTGTGTTCATCCAAAGTTTATTTCTGAAGCTTTTGGAAATGATGGTTATCTACTTAACCCCTTTGAATTTAAGTGTGTTTGTATGAAGGATAATGGTTTCTCGAGAAACAAGCAAAGTGTTCGATACTTATCTCAATAGTATATGTAATCTAGCAAAATCTCATGGGAGTGGGGAGTGGCGGGTGGGTAGGGAGGAGATAAAAGAACTTGGAATGTCACTTATGAAACTTGTTTTCCCTATAAAATATATTCCTAATTTTTTTTCTTTTAGTTGGAAATAAAAAGCATATTTTTTACTATAAGAGGTAAATAAAAAGCATTTTTTACTCTTTTAGTAGGAAAATCATAGTGTTTGCAATAGTACCACTATGAACTACTATAAGATGACACATCTTTAATGTTATCTCTGGACATACAATTATTCATTTTCCAGGTTGCATTGTAAACTTATTTGTTCGACGTTGAATAGTAAAATTATGCCAAACTTTCTATTCAACCAATTAAATAATCTAGAAACATTCATCTTCAATGATGAGAGTACCATAGACTAGTTCTCTTGTTGTATGCTCTAAGAAAGCAATATTTTTTTTGTTTTTTTTTCCTTTTTTCAATTTGACCATTTCTCTCCGTTTAACTCATTTCTTTCACGATAAGAAATAGTATTAATTAACTATCAAATAATCGCACAAGGTTTAAATCAAGTCTAATAAAGTGTTCCATAGTTAGAAAGTTGTGATGCTTTGTTAGAGACGGATTTTGGATTTAAAAATTTATGAGTTCTAAATAGATCTTTGAAGTTACTGAGTCTTGGATTATAATTCTTACGTACAATAACAATACCAACTACATATATCTTTAATTTTAAAAAAATCTTTAGGTCCTGTTAGCCCCAAGAATACTTGGGAAAATTTTGGAAAGTGGTATTTGATCATATAACTTGGCAAATATATTTGTCAAGTATCCCAAGTTCTCAAATATTAGAAAAAACTAGTATTTGGGCCAAGTTCTAATATTTTGGAATTTTTAAAAAATCAAAAATTACTCTAAACTTTTATATTTTATAAAAAAATATCCATTATTTATTAAGTCCAACTAATATTTGTTACTACCTTCTCCGGAAAAGTTTGAGTTCCAATTTGAGTGATAAAATTGAGAAAAAAATAATAATTTGTTTTAATGGGTTATAATTATAACTGAATCAATGACAAGTTTGAATATGCGATTAATGTATTGCTCTTGCATATATTGTTATTTTGTTATTGTTGATTGTTATCAATTATGTTATAAAATTATTTTTTAACTGAACATATTCACTATAAATAGATAATGCAAATTTATGGATATTTTTAATAGTTTTAGAACTTATGGGTATAAATCATATTTTTTAAAATAATCAAATATTCTTGGAAAAACCTGGGGCCAAACACATGGTGTAGTTTCACCAAAAAAATTATCCAAATATTATTTGCCAAGAATATTTGGGAATTTGGGGCCAAACGCTAGCTTAGTGTTTTTTTTTTTTTAAAAAAACAACTACATATCCAATTTAATTCTATAAGTAGAGTATGTCTAAGGTAGTATGTATTTGACTCACCTCTATACTTGGGAGATAAAGATAATATTTTCGACAGATCTCAGTTTAAGGTAAAACAATTCAAAGCAGCTCGAAAAATGAAATAATAGAGTAAAGAAGTCATGACAAATATAATACTACTAGGATAAACATCATAAAACATTTAAAAAAAAAATCATTAATTACAACAAAATAATACGATAGTCAAAATACAGAAAACTTCCTTACATAGCCAACAGGGCGGCTCTACAAGCTTATTAAAAAGACAAATGACTTAGGCCCCCTAATTTGAGGGGTCTCATTTTTTTAAAGCAATAATATGTTATAAGATTTTTTAACAAATAAAATTAGTAATATTTGTAGAAAATATAAACTTTTCATATAAAAGGAAACAATTATTAAGGGGTCGTTTGGTTTGAATACAAGTTATGCTGGGATTAGTTATAAAATATAATTTTTAAGTGAGTAATAAACTATTTAATGAAAAATATGTAATTTAGTAGTGGAGTGAACATTTTAAGAGAAATCAAAATATAAACAAACATAATAATTACACAAATAAATTCAACTTATAATATATTCATAAATAAAAATTATATTTATAAAATATTAATTTTTAATAGAAAAATATATTTATCATAAAAACAACGAATAATTAAGATTGTGAATGTTATTATAAATGTTGTTAAAAATTATGTTAATATGTATGAATGTAAAAGTGGTGTATAAAAGAGAGTTTAAGGGGGGTATTTTGTTAATTTACACACCTTATCCCAGGATAACTTATCCTGGGATTACTATCCCACCCCCCGTGAGGGATAACTTATCCCAGGACTAATTGTTAATCCTGGGATAAGTTATTCCTACCTCTGCAACCAAATAATAAATTGAAGGCCACTAATAAGTTATCCCAGGATTAATTCCTCTAATCCATCACACCAAACGACCCCTAAAAGTTAGACAAATCTAGAATACCATGTCTCAAATTTTTTTTAAAAAGAATTGACTTATAATAAACTTCATAAAAAAATTAAGGCTTCCATTCGACTTTGACTTCAGGCCACAAATATATTTGAACTGCTCCTGATAGCCAAAGTAAAGAAGTCATGGCAAATTAAAACAATAATTCAGACATATCAAATAATTTTATTTTATAAATATTTAATTTAAATCAAAGTTATCTAGTTTCGCCAAATCTGATTACCTTAAATGATACATCCACTTAGCAACAACTTTACGAGTACAAGTAAAATGGCGTAATCCTTTTCGCTGGCGGCTTTAACTTGCGTGCTGAACCTGAAATATATTCACTGCAAGACAAATCAAATAGTATTTTTTAAATTTGTTGTTCTGATCTGAAACCATTTTTTTTTAAATTGATGAATAAATTAAACACCCATTTTCTAACGTGTTAAATTTCATTTTTACTTCATGATACTTTGTCCTTATTATATATTATTGACCAGAATTTTCTTCATTTGATAAATCAATCTCTGACTCATTAAGTCATCAAGGTCTATAAATAAGTTTCCTTGTACATTGCAAAGGATATCATAAATAAACTAGTTCAATAATATTCTCATAATACGTGCACACATTTCATTATTCATTTAGAATAAAGTTTTCTTACCTTCTTTTGATTATTAATTAAATCATTACAAATGGAGAGAAAAACATCTCAAATCCAACCTCCAACTTATGGAGATTTCATCACTATTCTTAGTATTGATGGAGGTGGTATTCGAGGAATTATTCCAGCTACCATCCTCTGTTTTCTTGAATCGCAACTTCAGGTTAAATATATATACATATAATGATCGCAATCCGTCATTTAATAATAGAAATATTTCTTTGGAAAAACCTCACGACCTGGTGTGGTCCATGTTCTACTACCTGTTTACTAAGTTTATCATAGCTTATTAATGCATGCATGCACGCGCGCTCTTTTTATGACTTTTAACTTTTGCATGCATGCATGTAAAATTTGCAGGAGTTGGATGGAAAAGATGCAAGACTTGCAGATTACTTTGATGTTATTGCTGGAACTAGCACCGGTGGTCTTGTGACAGCCATGTTAACGGCTCCAGATGAAAATCATCGTCCACTTTATGCTGCTAAAGATATTACCCCGTTCTATTTGGAGCATTGTCCAAATATTTTTCCACAAAAGAAATGGTACAATATATTTAATCACTCTATATATACAGTCATTTAATTTCAGTTTTACTAAATAACTAACCAAATTTTAATTTTTTTATAAATATGTAGTGGTTTGTTTGCTCCAATTGGAAAGATGGTGCAAGCTCTAATAGGACCAAAATATGATGGAAAATACCTACATAAAGTCGTAAAGGAAAAATTGAAAGATACTTGCCTTAGTAATACTATTACTAATGTTGTTATTCCAACTTTTGATATAAAGAAATTGCGACCAACCATTTTCTCCACTTATGAGGTACATATTTCCCATTCTAACTATATTTTACGTACATTCTACCATTTTCAGACTCCACACTGAATATGTTATTGTTGATGTAGACGAAACGATCAACATGTTGTGATGCAAAATTATCGGATGTTTGTATTAGTACATCAGCAGCTCCAACTTATCTTCCAGCTTATTATTTCAAAGTTGAAGATAGCAAAGGCAATGTTAAAGAACATAATCTCATTGATGGTGGCGTTGCTGCTAATAATCCGGTACCTACATACTAAAACACTTTATTAATATTAAGAATTTAACTGACGATTTATTAATATTTTTTAGGGTTTGATTGCAATATCGGAAGTAAGCAAAGAGATTTTCAAGAACAATCCAGATTTCTTCCCAATAAAGCCCATGGATTATGGTCGTTTTCTAGTAATATCATTAGGGACAGGAGCTGCAAAATGTGAACAAAAATATAATTCATCGATGGGAGCCAAATGGGGGATTGTAGATTGGTTATTTCACAAAGGTTCTACACCATTAGTAGAAGTATTCACACAATCAAGTGCTGATATGATTGATTATCATAATTCTGTTGTTTTTCAAGCTCTTCGTAGTGAAAATAGTTACCTTCGAATTCAAGTAAGTATTAAAATAGGACGTACGTCATGATGATATACATAGGATAGATGAAAGTATTTTGATTTGTATAATGTTTGATTAATAATAGTTTTTTTTTGGTTGTTGAACCTAATTAACAGGAGGATGAACTAATTGGAACAGAAGCCTCAGTAGATGTGGCTACAAAGAAAAATTTGGATAGGTTAGTGGAAATTGGGGAAAATTTATTGAAAAAGCCACTTTCAAGGGTAAATTTGGAAACAGGTTTGTCAGAACCAACTCCTAAAGGAGGCACTAATGAAGAAGCCCTTAAGAGGTATCTCATCGTAATTTTAATTTAATACTACCTTCGTCACAAATTATCTATTGTATTTGGGAGATAATTTCTATCTTAATATACAAATTCTCATTATTAAATGTTTATTGTATTGATGTGATTATAGTCTTTCATAACATATATTATTGCTAAGGATGAAACAAAAACAATATAGTTATATCAGAATTTTAAAATAATAAATAATTTAAGATAACTATTTTTAAAAATCATCATAGATAATTTGATTAGGAGTAAGTATTACTTTGACTCTTTGAGAAAAGAGTAGGAAGTATGTCAAACATTTTAAAACAAAATTAAGTTGTCACTTATTTGACAACAGAAAGGTGTTTGAAAATTCCTGCCTTGTTCTTTTATGAGTAACATGTTTATATATTAATATATAATTGATCTAAAATATTTTTGTATTATCATTAATGCATCTTAGCTAGTCTTTACTATTATAGTGTCTAAATCGTTAGAATATTTGTATATACATTGTTATGTCATAAGTTAACTCATGAAAATCTTTGATTTTGTGATAGATTTGCAACGTTATTGGTAAATGAAAGAAGACTTCGTGAATCAAGATCACCACTTATCAAAAAAACCTCGAAGTAATGCAGTCTTACATACTATAAGAATTAAGTTGTTTAAGTAATATATATTGTCACTATATATAAATTTCCTAGCTAGCTATGTTCCCAATGAAATTTCCAATTTTGGAGGGAATATTAGGTATTTTATGAAATTTGATTTACTTACTAGTATGTACTAGTGTAAAAGTGTATTCATTCAATATCATTCCATATAATATAATATAGTAATATATATGTAAATTATCAGTTCTTTGATGATATCTAGGTGTGATTAGTACAAAACTAATATGTCTTACTCAGCTCAAATACGCTTATTTGACAAATTTAATATAAATCAGATTTATAATATATACTTTTGGATCAACCGTGCATGTAAAGTTTTTGTTTGTTTCTCCCACACATTTGGGTCTCGATAGAAAACATTGAATATGTTACTATATATAATATAATAACGGAAACTTTATCATTGAAATTGTGAGTTCGATAAATTTAGTAATTTTGATACGATGATCGTAACACAAAGTCAATTTTTGTGCCAACTCAACTCAAGGACTTAAAGGTAAAAATAAATAGCTCGTTCTCGACACGTTCTAGTTAAACAACAAAAATTAAAATAGTTTCTCTATTTTCTACCCGACTTGCTTGAGAAATGTGTTATAACACGATTTTTCGTGATTGATTAATTACAAATTTGGGATGTCAGATTTTGACAAAATATTTTTAGAAGTTACTCTCTCCTTTCACTTTTACTTGTCACTTATTTTTAAATAAATTTTCATTTTTACTCATTTTTGACATGTCAAGAAAAAATAATTTTTTTTTTCATATTTTACCCTCAGCATTAAATATTTATTTTCCAAATCATTTTCTAAGACATCATTTAATAGGGAATAGTTTGATAAAATATATATCATTAATTATTTTATTAATGAATGTGCCAAGTCAAAATGTCAGTAAAAGTGAATTGATATACTTCCTCCCAACAATAGTTGTCCACCATTGACTTGGCACACCCCTTAAGAAACTATAAATAAAAAGATAATTTTATTATATCATCTTTTGAATATAATAAATACAATGTCTTGAAAAATGTAATAGGGAAATGACTATAATTAATGATAAGGGTAAATTATGAACTACGTGTAAAATTATCCATGAATTTCATAAAGTGAACAAGTATTGTTGGACATCTATTTTTAGTATAATAGACAAGTATTGTTGAACGGAGAGGAGAGAGTAAATACCTAACACCAAATTTAGTACTAACTAGTCCTTATGTAAATATTTTCAAACGAAATAAAACATGTAGAAATGCTTCTTTCCTTTTCATAAAAAGGAAATATAAAAAAATATACTATATTATTTTAAAATTACTCAAATATATGCGTGCATCTAAGCTTAATGAATAATATAATGTAATAATTATTAGGAGTATTATAAAAGAAAGTTCAGAATGATATAATATAATAAGAAGAAAAAGATAATAAGCATAGATGGAAGAGAGAACTTTTCTTATTCAAGTGTGTATTACAATGGTGAATGATATCTCTATTTATAGGTAGAGAAATCAATCAAAAGGTTACCATGTTTAATGTCAAATTAGTAGATATATTGTTATCCCAAAAAGGTTCATATCACCTTGGGAATACACATTCATGATAAGGATAAGTTACCTTGGGAATACACATCCATGATAAGAATAAGTTCATGAATAAATTTAATGGACAATCCACTTAGTTAAATGGATTTATAACACTCCCCCTTGGATGTCCATAGATAATATACCTCGTTAAAACCTTACTCGGAAAAATTCTGTGGGAAAAAATTCTAGTGAAGGAAAAAGACTACACATATCTTTTGATACGCATTATTTGTTGCCTCATTAAAAACCATGTCAGGAAAATCCAGTGGGACAAAACCTCGGTCAAAGAAAAAAGAGTGCAGCGCGTATTATTCGCCCCCTGATTAAAACATCACTTAATTTCTTGTGATGATGTCATGCAATCTTATATACCAATTTCTCAAATATTGACAATCTTTGTGATCAAATCATATTCACGAAGATGTTGCATGATTGAACTCACTTCTGATATATCATTTTCTGGTTTTATGGATATGATGAGGCATTGAGCTTAGCCGAATACATTCTTGAAAATCACTCTATTCGTGACCTCGTCACTGCAAGTAAATTGTTCATTTAACTTGTTCATAGCAATAATTATCTTGTGGATACTTTCATTTGCAGTTGATTATCTTCGTACATTATGGTTGGTATATTCTTTTTCAAAGAAAAATCATAAATTTTCTGAATATGGTGTGTCATTGATCTCAACCAGACGCACTCTCGACTTGCTTCATGTAGGGCTTTTATTTCTGCATGGTTTGAAAAAGTGGTTACCAACGTTTGCTTCATTGATCGCCAAGATATTATTGTGCATCCACATGTAAACAAATAGCGTGTTTGAGACCGAGCTTTATGCGGATCAAATAAATATTCTACATCTGCGTAATCAATCAGTTCTGACTCGAATTCCTCGGAATAGAATAAATCCATGTCTATGGTCTTTCGAGGATATTCAAGTATGTGCTTAACACCATTTCAATGTCCTTTTGTTGGGGAGGAACTGAATCTTGCCAGAAAATTTACTTCAAAACAGATATCTGGTCGAGTATTATCAGCAAGATGCATTAGTGCCCTGATTGCACTAAGATATGAAGTTTCATCACCAAGAAGCTTTTCATCCTTCTTTTGAGATCAAAGTGAATCTTTATTTATATCAAGCAATTTCATAATCATTGGGGTACTCAATGAATGTGATTTATCCATGTAAAATAGCATCAAAACTTTTCTGTGTATGTTGATTGATGGACAAATATTCCATTCGTCAAATTCCCAATCTGTAGGTCAAGACAAAATTTTATCTTTTCGGGATCTTTTCATTTTAGATTCCCTTCTCAAACACTCAGTAACTTTTAAAAGCTCTTTAAGAGTGTTAATAATGTTCAAGTCATCAACATACACAACTATTATAACAAATTCAGATCCTGACCTTTTCATATAAATGCAAGGACAATTAGGGTCATTCATTTTGTACCCTTTTCTTCCTTGATTATTTCAATCCATATAAGGATTCTTGAAGCTTTATTGAAAAAGTTTCTTTCAAACTTTTATATATTTCATACACCTTGATTGCTTCAAGGATTTTCATATAACCTTCAGTATTGTCTAGCTAGACATGATAATTATTCATTATATGCATTCAATTTTTCATATATTGCTAGATCAAAACAAATCTCATTGCATCCACCATTGGAGAAAACATCTCCAATAATGTCAGGATTTTTGCGATAAATCTTTATTCTCCAAGGCACAAATCGTACTTAATATCTTACGGTTATACCATCGCATAATAATTTATTTGTACCCCACTGACATTATACTTTGATTTATGGACTATCAATCCAAAACATCACTTTTCTAAGTGAAACAAAATATACTTGAATTATGCATTTTACTTGGCTAATCATTTATTTGTCCACTATATGACAAATTTGAATTCAAAATCCTCGTCACAATTAATATCATTGAGCGCTACTTCATATCAAAGATACAGTCGACAATTATTTGATATCGATTCCAATATGACATAACTTATCGAGATCTCTTCATTTTCATCATTTTTCAGGTACCTGAACCTTTTCCAAGGTTTTATGAAGTGTTATGTCGTGGTGTTTTTTTATAGCACTTGCCCCATTATCATGACCATATTGATTATTTGTTCCTCTCCTTCTTCAAAGAGTTTTACATTTGGAACCGATTGGTCTATTACGCTTCAGGCGTATCATAGACTCTGTCCTTCAAGGACTTCTCATTGGAGCATTTGCAGCTGAATTATAGCATAGGATCAGAAAATTCATATGGCAATAGATTTGCAACATTATGCAAAAGAATTATCCCTTAAACTTCAAGTTCACATTATTTTTTTAACGAGGATCTAGATAATTCATAATTCACCTCACGTATAATTTTCAGCTATCAATCATCTCTCCCTCTAATGTTAGAAAATATAACATTCATTCCAACATCATTTGAGAATTCATCTCATACCAAATTTTAGTTGGGAGTTTTATTCTCATATTCATGGTTTAGCTATAATTGGAGGCATACAATTTCTGTTAAACCGTCCAACATTATCAACATAATTTGGTAGTTTGAAACTGTGCTCTTAATTTAGAAATTCGAGCAAATAACCTTGCAAAAATTAATTTGTAAGTTCAAAACAAATTTGTAAGTTAATGGACAATCCATTTAGTTCAATAGATTTATAACAAGGAGTATTTTTTACAAAATAAAGGCAAGTTTCACATCTCAATTTATCTCGTCACCCCCCCGTTTCCTTTTTTGGAATTAATCTCGAAGGTTCAAATCATATCTTGCATCCCCTCTTGCGTTTTAATAAAATATTTTTTCTTTATTTGCTTGGTTCATTCTTCAAAATTCCTAAGTAAGATGAAGCGTTGAATTTTCTTCTCTACTTTTCTATTATTGCCATTAAATTTTGTATGGGTACATTGAATATGTACCTTAATTGCCTCTGCTATACGATTAAATTTAAATAGACTGAATAAGTGAGTATTGGATACCAACCGAGTGAAAATAAAAAAGCAGGATGGGAAATGCTGGTTGAGCTTAACCCGTAAATTTTTTAATTCTCTTTGCTCTGTTTTGTATAACATTTTTTTAATTTTCAACCCGTTCTATCTCGCTCCACATAGATCCGCTCCGCATGAATCCGTCCCACATAATTTTTTTAATATTTTTTTTTCTAGTTAAGTTTGATACTAAAAATAAAATTCATAAAAATAAATTCATTTTTTCATTAAGTTGTATTAATTTAATAGGATAGTGAGAAACATGTAAGAAAGTGAATTATTTTTTATTGAACCATTTTCATTTACTGTCTTGAATATTTTAGTAGCTTAAAAGAAATTATCTTAATAAATAATGCTCTATCACTCTTATAACATGTAAAAAATTAAAATTAAACTTAAACCCACATAAAATCACATATACCCGCTATTCGCCCTGCCCCGCATTAATTTTAAGAAAACCCACTTTAACCCGCCGGACGTCCCACACAACCTTAGCTCGCCCCCCCGCCCATTTACGCTGTCCCGGTCCATTATCATCCCTGGTCTATATAATGACCACACAAACTTTATGGCTACAAGAAAATTCAAATGTTTACTGTTGTTCTGAGTCCCAAGTTAATGAATAAGCCTTCTAGTCTAACTGCTTACATATTTCCAAGAATTTTCTTTTAAAATATTTGATTGAAAATTTCTTCATTTTATAAGTCAATCTTTGACCATTAAGTCATTATTGATGACCAAGTCTCTCAAGAGTGAGGTAAGTGAGGCCTATAAATTAAATATATTGTTTCCTTTTTCAAAAATATTCTCATAATACACACAATTCATAAATTTAACATATCTATTTGTCCAAACTTTGTTACACTCTTTTGATTATAATATCAGTTAATTAAAAATGGAGAGAAAAACATCTCAAATTCAACCTCCAACTTATGGAGATTTAATTACTGTTCTTAGCATCGATGGAGGTGGTATTCGAGGAATTATTCCAGCTACCATCCTCAGTTTTCTTGAATCGCAACTTCAGGTCAATTTTTCTTTTATATATAAATATACATATATGTACACGTACATATTATATATGCAATGAAATGATGGATATGTTCCTAGCTAGCTAATAATACTGTAGTTATTACTAAACCCTAAACCCTGAATCGTATAAAATTTTCAGGAATTGGATGGAAACGATGCAAGACTAGCAGATTATTTTGATGTGATGGCTGGAACGAGCACCGGTGGCCTTGTAACGGCCATGCTAACGGCTCCAGATGAAAATAATCGTCCACTTTATGCTGCTAAGGATATTACACCGTTCTATTTAGAGCATTGTCCAAAAATATTTCCACAAAAGAAATGGTATATATATAATTCTTTTTTTCTAGTGTTTAATTCCTTTTATTTATGATCTAAGTCTAAACAAATATTAAAATTTTGTTGAATTTACAAACATGCAGTGGTTTATTTGCTCCAATTGGGAATATTGTGCAAACTCTAATAAGCCCAAAATATGATGGCAAATATCTACATGAAGTCGTAAAGGAAAAATTGAAAGATACTCGTCTTAGTAATACTATTACTAACGTTGTTATTCCAACTTTTGATATCAAAAAGTTGCAACCAACCATTTTCTCCACTTATGAGGTACATATATGACGATGACTATAATTTATTACGGTGTGCTTACATTCTATTATTTTCATATTCTATGGAACTAAATATACTGAGTGAGTATGTTATTGTTGTTGTAGACGAAACGAGCAGCATGTTATGATGCAAAATTGTCGGATATTTGTATTAGTACTTCAGCAGCTCCAACTTATCTTCCAGCTCATTATTTCAAAGTTGAAGATAGCAAAGGCAATGTTAGAGAACATCATCTCATTGATGGTGGTGTTGCTGCTAATAATCCGGTACGTACTAAAAACATTTTATTAATATTAAGAATTTAACTTATATACACTGACTGACTGACGATATAATATTTCAGAGTTTGATTGCAATATCGGAAGTAAGCAAAGAAATTTTCAAGAACAATCCGGATTTCTACCCAATAAAACCGATGGAATATGGTCGTTTTCTTGTAATATCACTAGGGACAGGAGCTGCAAAATATGAACAAAAATATAATTCATCTATGGCAGCAAAATGGGGGATTGTAGAGTGGTTATTGCACAAAGGTTCTAATCCATTAATAGAAGTATTCACACAATCAAGTGCTGATATGGTTGATTATCATAATTCTGTTGTTTTTCAAGCTCTTCGTAGTGAAGATAGTTACCTTCGAATTCAAGTAAGTTAAAGCAGGACATCTAGTGTGACATTGTCTTTATGAACATATTACATATTATTTACTTAGAAGACCTTGATAATACGAGTACGATTTTGATGTGTAATATTTGATTAATAATTTTTTTTGGTTGTAATTAACAGGAGGATGAACTGAGTGGAACAGAAGCCTCAGTAGATGTGGCTACAAAAGAAAATTTGGAGAGGTTAGTGGAAATTGGAGAAAATTTATTGAAAAAACCACTTTCAAGGGTAAATTTGGAAACAGGTTTGTCAGAACCAATTCCTAAAGGAGGCACTAATGAGGAAGCCCTTAAGAGGTATATATCATCATAATTTTAATCTAATATTACTACCTTCGTCAAAAATTATCCATCGTATTTATGGTATGACTCGTAAGTTAATAAAAATATTTAATTTTGTGACAGGTTTGCAACATTATTGGTCAATGAAAAAAGACTTCGTGAGTCAAGGTCTCCACTTATTATCAAGAAAGCCTCCAAGTAATTCATGAGTCATCAAGAAAAATAAAAAAATCTTACGTATAAAAATTGAGTTTAAGTAATATTTATTGTTAGTATAAATTTTTTCTAGCTATATTTCCGATGAATTTTTCAATTTTGAAACTAATATTAGGTATAGGCAGGGTAGTACTTTATAAAATTCGATTTATTTAATTGTAGTATTATTACGTACTAGTGTGAAAGTGTATTGATCATCATCATTCAATATTTATAATATATGTTATTTGATATCTACGTAATTCTTGGTACAAAAACTAATGTCTTATTCATAGCATTCTTTATTTTCTGCTTTAACTTTGTTTAAAACAAAGTCAAAAATCAAAGGCGGAAAATATAGTCAATAAAGATATTATCCGTCCAAGTTTGAGAGAATTATTGATCTCCTTATTTATTAGCTGAAATTTAGAAAATTAAACTGATTTATAACCCTAATTAATTCATGAAAAATGTTATTAAAATGTTTCAT
>JAJONR010009789.1:0-18138 GCA_029582245.1 Solanum etuberosum
AAATATTACATTAAAAGTGGAAAGCACCAAATTGCAAAATTGGATTACCATTTTACCCATACACTAAATTATTTTATTTTTTTATAAAAAACTAATTAATTAAATATTAAATGTTTCTAAAAAAATTAAATGACCATTTTTTCATTCGCTAAATTAACACTGTTCCACTAATAATTTATGCTTAGAAACAAAATTATTACGCAATCATTAATGTAACACCTCAGAAATCGGACTTTGACTAAATAGCAGAAAAAGGTGAACCAGGAAGGGATTCACGGGTCGTGAACAGGACCACGACCCATCACCCTCATCGTGGTTCACACCCAGCCACATGTGGTGGACCACGGAGCCCTCCACGGGCCGTGGTCCCAATGACGAGCCATGGATAGGCCCATTGACTGATCCAGCAGACCCCCCGAGCCAAAGTGAAGAACCACGATGGCCTTCACGGCCCGTGGTCCTTCACACGGTCCGTGAAGTGGACCGTGGATGGAGGTACTAAGAACAAGTAGGCACTTGCCCAGAACCACAACCCACTTGACGGGCCGTGGTACCTTCGACGATCCGTCAGTGGCCTCGTGGGTGGCCTTCGTCAGCTTTTGAGTCAGGGTCATTTTGGTCTTTTTCCCTATGCATTGGGCATTTAAACTACGTCGTTTAACACCTAAACTACGTCGTTTTATTCAGTATTTACCTAATAATCTAGTAAGAAACTACCCAAAACCTTTATTCTCCAAAAATCACCCAAATTAGAGCAAAAAGAAGAGGAAAGTCGACCAACCCTCTCAAGAACACGCAGGAAGTTTTCTTCAAGTTCAGCCGCGAAATCCAAAGGATTTAACCGTAGATTTCGTCAACAGGTATGTGGGATTTCACTAGTGGGTTCCTTTCATCCACTTGGTCCCTAGAATTCAGTCAGTTCCTTGATTCTCCATATCTAGTGTAAATTCAGTGTCAGTATCTTGTTCCTTCAGTTGTTCTTGCATTTCAGCATATTTCCAGTCACAGTATCTTGTTCCTTCAGTTGTTCTTGCATTTCAGCATATTTGCATGTTCATGGAACTCAGTTCAGTTAGATATCAATTTCTAGTATTTAATAGTAGGGATTGTAGCTCCTTCCCTCCATACTCAGCTTGTCTAAACTTCATTTGAGGATGAATGTTCTCAAGGGGGAGATATTGTAACACCTCAGAAATCAGACTTTGACTAAACAACAGAAAAAGGTAAACCACGGAGGGGTTCACTGGCCGTGAAGAGGACGACGACCCGTCACCCTCATCGTGGTTCACACCCAGCCACATGTGGCGGACCACAGAGTCCCTTACGGTCTGTGGTCACATTGATGAGCCGTGGATAGGCCCGTCGACTGATCCAACAGACCCCGAGCCAAAGTGAAGAACCACGCTGGCCTTCACGACCCGTAGTCCTTCACACGGTCCGTGAAGTGGACCGTGGACGAAGGCACCAAGAACCAGTAGCAACTGGCCCAGAACCACGATCCACTTGACGGGCCGTGGTCCCTTCGACGGTCCTTTAGTGGCCTTCATCAGCTTTTAAGTCAGGGTCATTTTGGTCTTTTCCCCTATGCATTGGGCATTTAAAATTCATCGTTTGACACCTAAACTACGTTGTTTTACTCAGTCTTAAACGAATAATCTAGTCGGAACCTACCCAAAACCTTTATTCTCCAAAAATCACCCGAATTAGAGTAAAAAGAAGAGGAAAGTTGACCAACCCTCTCAAGAACACGCAAGAGGTTTTCTTCAAGTTCAACCCCGAAATCCAAAGGATTTCTCCATAGATTTCTTCACCAGGTATGTGAGATTTCACTAGTGGGTTCGTTTCATCCACTAGGTCCCTAGAATTCAGTTAGTTCCTTGATTCTCCATATCTTATTTAGACCTAGGGTTTGTAAAACCTTGGATAATTGTTGTGATTTAGTTGTTGTAGTATCCTTAATCGAAATAGCATGTTTCCTGGAAAGTTTGCTTGATTCTTTGTATAAAACTCAGAACCCTAGTTTGTATAAATTCTCTTAGTTCATTAATTATACTTGCTAGGTCAGTTAACCAGATAATCGTGCCTCAAATTTTGAATGTTACATTATCAGTATATACATATTGCATTCTCAGATTTTTCATGTTAGTATTTTGAGTTATTCAGTATTTCAGTTACATTTGTGTCATATGCATATTCATTTAGGAGTAGACTTAGCACCGAGTTGGACTAGGGTTCAGCATACCCTCATAGTCCCAGAACTACGTGCCTCTGTAGGATTATAAGTCCCCACTGTTGGGCATCAGATTTAGTGATCACGCCAGTCATGCATGTATACCCCTGGCAAGGTATATTGGGTTCTCTCGATGGGGCGTATACATCGGAGTCCATGTTTAGCTCACGTGGTCTATGTCGGTTAATAGTAGCTCCCACAGTCAGACTCTTAGTGCATTTGACCAGGTTTTCAGTATATACTTCAGCATTAAGTTCAGAATGTTATGTTCATGATTAGTACTTGGTCATTGCATTCAGCTTAGCTTTTTAGTTATGTTTCAGTATTTACATTCTTGCTAAGTTTATGTCATTTCTCATATATGCTTTTTCAACTTATATATATTTGTTCAGCTTTGTATCTATATACTGCATGCTCAGTACATTCAAAGTACTGACACATACTCTGCGCTACATCCTTTCATGATATAGGTTCAGATACTCAGCATCCAGAACATGAAACTATGAATACTCACAACAAAAGTTGGACGGTGGAAATCGCTCACAGTTTCAGCAGAGGTCTACAACCCAAGCACCTTCATCAGCAAGTGCTCCATCCCCCATGTTTCGACAGGATCAGAAAGGTAGGGCATCAGGCTCTAAGTCTCAGGGGAGTGCTTCAGGTAACACGACCTTCCCAAATTGTCCAAAGTGTGGTAAGAACCATCCAGGCGAGTATCTTGAAGGGAGGGAAGGGTGTTTTGGGTGTGGTTACTCTGGTCATAGGTTGAAGGATTGCCTTTATTCCAGGAAGGGGCAAGGAGGTAACAACTATAGCGCTCAATTTACAGCTCTAGCAGCACCAGCAGGTCGCCCAACTCAGCAGGGTGCTTCATTTGGTACAGGTATCGGTCAGCGCCAGAACAGGTTGTATGTTCTCCAGGTTTGCCAGGACCAGGAAGATTCTCCTGATGTGGTCACTGGTACCTTACGAGTCTTTCAATAAGATGCTTATGCATTGTTAGATCCAGGTGCTACACTGTCTTGTGTAAAGCCCTATATAGAAATAAACTTCGGTGTCAGTCCACAAACTCTTTCTGAATCCTTCTCAGTCTCTACTCCAGTTGGTGACCCAATTAATTCTAGACGGGTATACAAAAATTGCCATGTCACAGTCTCTCAGAAAGTCACCTCAGCAGATCTTGTAGAGTTAGAAATGGTAGATTTTGATATTATTCTAGGCATGGATTGGTTACATTCCCGTTATGCCTCAGTCGATTGTAGAACTAGGATCGTTCGGTTTCAGTTTCCAAACGAACCAATTTTAGAATGGAAGGGTAGTAGCTCACTGCCTATGGGTCGATTCATCTCTTACCGTAAGGCCAGAAAAATGATTTCAAAAGGGTATATCTATCATCTTGTTCGGGTTAAGGATTCAAAGTCCGAAACCCCAACTCCTGAGTCGGTCCCGATAGTAAATGAGTTTCCAGGAGTGTTTCCAGAAGATCTTCCCGGAGTTCCTCCCAAAAGGGAAATCGACTTCGTAATAGATCTCCTTCCAGATACCCAGCCTATTTGGATTCCTCCTTAAAGAATGGCTCCAGCCGAGCTTAAGGAATTGAAAGAGCAGTTTAAAGACCTTCTAGATAAGGGCTTCATCAGACCCTGTATCTCTCCATGAGGTGCTTCAGTGTTGTTCGTGAAAAATAAAGATGGTTCTCTCAGAATGTGCATTGACTATCGACAGTTGAACAAAGTCACAATCAAGAATAAATATCCCATCCCCAAGATTGATGACTTGTTCGACCAACTTCAGGGTGCTAGTTTCTTTTCAAAAATAGAACTCAGATTCGGCTATCATCAGCTCAGAGTTAGAGATAGTGACATTCCAAAGACAGCTTTCAGAACTCGGTATGGTCATTATACATTTGTAGTAATATCTTTTGGACTAACAAATGCTCCTACAGCTTTCTTGGATTTAATGAACAGGGTGTTCAAAGAGTATTTGGACCTATTCGTCTTCATCTTTATTGCTGATATCCTCATTTATTCTCGAAGTAAGGAAGAGCATGCGACTCATCTGAGAATTTTTCTGCAAACTCTCAAAGAACGCCAGCTATTTGCTAAGTTCAGCAAATGTGAATTCTGGTTACAGTCCATCGCTTTCCTTGGTCATGTGGTATCCAGCGAAGGGATCTGAGTGGATTCTCAGAAAATTGAGGCAGTACAACACTGGCCCAGACTTACCTCCCCAATATATATCAGAAGTTTTTTGGGTTTGGCCGGTTATCACAGGAGATTTGTTGAAGGATTTTCATCCATAGCTTCCCCATTGACCAAGTTGACTCAGAAGAAAGTCAAATTTCATTGGTAATATGAGTGTGAGAAAAGCTTCTCCTACTTGAAGATGAGGTTGACTACAACTCCGGTCTTGACTCTACCAGATGTTCAGACGGTTATGTGATTTACTGTGATGCATCCAGGGTCGGCCTAGGTTGTGTGTTGATACATCGAGGCAAGGTCGTAGCTTATCCTCCTAGACAACTTAAGGTCCATGAGAAGAACTACCCGACTCATGACCTAGAGCTTGCAGCCGTAGTATTTGCCTTAAAGATTTGGAGACATTACTTGTATGGTGTTCATGTTGATGTGTTCACAGATCATAAGAGCCTACAATATGTGTTCACCCAGAAAGAGTTGAATCTTCGTTAGAGGAGATGACTTGAATTCCTAAAGGACTATGAGATAAATGTGCTTTACCATCCTGGTAAGTCCAATGTAGTGGTTGATGCTCTTAGTAGGCTGTCTATGATTAGTGTAGCACATGTTGAGGAAGAAAGGAAAGAGCTAGCCAAAGATATTCACCGACTTGCTCTGTTAGGAGTTTTCCTTACGCACACATCAGATAGTGGGGTGATAGTTCAGAACAGATCAGAATAATCATTGTTAGCGGAAGTTAAGGAAAAACAAGATAGTGATCCTATATTACTTCAGTTGAAAGGTGCAGTTCATCAGCAGAAAGTTGAGGTTTTCTCCGAAGGGGGAGATTGTGTGTTTCGTTACCAGGGTCACTTATGTGTTCCTAATGTGGGTGAGTTGAGGCAGCATATCCTTACAGAAGGTCATAACTCTAGGTATTCCATTCATCCAGGTGTCACTAAGATGTACCGTGATCTATGTGAAGTCTTTTCGTGGAGAGGCATGAAGAGGGACATAGCAGACTTCGTGGCTAAGTGTCCTAATTGTCAACAGGTTAAGGTAGAATATCAGAAACCAGGAGGTATGACTCAAGAGATTAACATTCCTACATGGATGTGGGAAGTGATTGTAACACCTCAGAAATCAGACTTAAACTTTACAGCAGAAAATAGCAGAAAAAGGTGTACCACGGAGGGGTTCATAGGCCGGGATCAGGACCTCGGTCCGTCACCCTCAACGTGGTTCACACCCACCCGGAAGTGGTGGACCATGGGACCCTTCACGGGCCGTGGACCACCACACAGACCGTGGGAAGACCCGTGGTGGCCAGGCAGGACCTACCCCAGGTCAGGCCTCAGACCACGGACCCTACCACGGGCCATAGTCCCTTTGACGGGCTGTGGACGGGTCCGTCACCCAGAAATAGTAGACCCCTAGCCCAAGTGAAGGACCACGGTGACCCTTACGGTCTGTGATCCTTCACACGGTCCGTGAAGTGGACTGTAGAGGGAAGGGCCCTGAACTAGTAGACACTGACCCAGGAACAACGACCCATACAACAGACCGTGGTCCTAGTGACGGTGCATCATCCTCCTCCGTCAGATTTAAAGTGAGGTCATTTTGGTCTTTTCCCCTATACGTTAGACCTTTAAACTACGCCGTTTTACACCTAAGCTACGTCGTTTTACTCAGTTTTAACCTAGTATTCTAGTCACACTTTACCCTAAACAATCCACTCACTAAAATTCATCAAACTTAGAGCAAAAGAGGAGGAAAGAGTCGACCAAGCCCTCTCCAAGAATACAACAGGTTTTCTTCAGTTCCAGCCCCGAAATAGAAGGATTTCTCCATAGATTTTGTCACCAGGTATGTGGGATTTCACTAGTGGATTCCTTTCTTCCACTAGGTCCCTATAATTCAGCCAGATTCTTGATTCTCTTATCATGTTTAGACCTAGGGTTTCTACAACCTTGGGGAATTGTTGTGAATTAGTTTTATAGTGTTCGTAATTAGATTATCATGTTTTCTTGGAATCGTTGCTTAGTTCCTTGCATGAAACTCAGAACCCTAGTTGTGTAGATTCGTTTAGTTCATGAATTACACTAGCTAGGTCAAAAAAATAGATATACA
The DNA here is from genome assembly GCA_029582245.1 of Solanum etuberosum. Lineage (NCBI taxonomy): Eukaryota > Viridiplantae > Streptophyta > Magnoliopsida > Solanales > Solanaceae > Solanum > Solanum etuberosum. Next base: position 6,538 of record JAJONR010009789.1, read on the forward strand.
TGCCTCAGATTTCAAATGTTTCATTATCAGTACTTAAATGTTGCATTCTCAGTTAGCATGTCAGAATATTGAGCTATCCAGTATATTTCAGTTATTTTGTATTGTACACCTTTCCAATTGGGAGTAGGCTTAACACCGAGTTGGACTAGGGTTCAGCGTACCCGTATAGTCCCAGAACTACGTGCCCCCATAGGTTTGTAAGTCCCCTTTGTGGGCATCAGATTTAGTGATCACGACAGTCATGCCTTAATACCCCTGGCAAGGTATATTGGGTCCTCTCGATGGGCCGTATACATCAGACTCCACGTTTAGCTCACTTGGTTTTATATCGGTTAATAGTAGCTCCACGATCAGATTTAGTGTATTTGACCAAGTCTTCAATTATAATTTAGTATTCAGTTTCAGCATGTTAGTTTCATGATTTGTACTTGGTCATTGCAATTAGCTCAGTTTTCAGTTATATTCAGCATTTATCTTATATTCAGGTTATATTATTATTCAGCTATATTTTGTTCAGCTTAGGTTTATTCAGTTATATTCTATATCCTGCATGCTCAGTACATCCAAGTACTGACACATACTCTGTGCTACATCCTTTAATGATGTAGGTTCAGGTATTCAGCATCCAGATCACGCATAGATCTGTTCTCGATCCACATTTCAGCAGCTTCAGTGGTGAGTCCTCATACTTCTAGGATAATAGATATGTTTTCTAGATGTCTGAAAGCCGCACTAAGTATAGTCTCTTTCATGGGTGTGAAGTGAACCACATCTATGAGAGGGAGGCTACGAAGTGTTTTAAGAAAAAAATCATTTTCTTTGCTATTCTTATCATGCGTGAGTATGAACTCTATTCAATCTCCTTCTAACTCCTGCTCTTCACATTTCGTAAAATGCCTCCCAGAAGAGCTAACGCAAGGAATCAGTCAGCAGCTCCAGCATACCCATTGAAGGAGAAAGTCATGCATGCCGAATTCAGGGTTGCTTAGAAAGTACTTGCTCAGGCCATGACTACCCAGGTCAATCAGTAGGTTGTGGTCCCAGCTCTGCCACAGACTAACACTGCTACAACAAGAATCCAAGACTTTACTCGGATAAACCCTACAAAGTTTCATGGGTCGAAGTCAGAATAAGATCCACAAGAATTTCTCGACGACATCTAAAAGGTAACAAACATTATGGGCGCCACTCAAGTCGAGAGTGCAGATTTGGCCGTTTATTAGTTGAAGGGAGTGGCCTACACTTGGTACCAGTAGTGGAAGGAATCTTGTGGTATTAATACATGTCCAGAAACTCTCTCAGAACCCTTCTCAGTCTCTACTCCAGTCGGTGACCCAGTTATAGCTAGACGGGTATACAGAAAGTCACCTCAGCAGATCTTGTAGAGTTAGAAATGGTAGATTTTGATATCATTCTAGGCATGGATTGGTTACATTCATGTTATACCTAAGTCGATTGTAGAACTAGGATCGTTTGGTTTCAGTTTCCAAACGAGCCAGTCTTAGAGTGGAAAGGTAGTAGCTCAGTGCCTATGGGTCGATTTATCTCGTACCTTAAGGCTATAAAAATGATTTCCAAAGGGTATATGTATCATCTTGTTCGGGTTAAGGATTCAAACTCCGAAACCCCAACTCTTGAGTCAGTCCTTGTAGTAAATGAGTTTCCAGAAATGTTCCCATAAGATCTTCCCAGAGTTCCTCCCGAAAGGGAAATCGACTTCAGAATAGATCTCCTTCCAAATACCCAACCCATTTCAATTTCTCTTTAAAGAATTGCTCCAGCGGAGCTTAAGGAATTGAAAGAGCAGTTAAAAGACCTTCTAGATAAGGGCTTCATCAGACCTAGTATCTCTCCATGGGGTGCTCTAGTGTTATTCGTGAAAAATAAAGATGGTTCTCTCAGAATATGCATTGACTATCGACAGTTGAACAAAGTCACAATCAAGCATAAGTATCCCATTCCCAGGATTAACGACTTGTTCGACCAACCTCAGGGTGTTAGTTGCTTTTCTAAGATAGACCTCAGATCTGGCTATCATCAGCTCAGAGTCAGAGATAGTGACATTTCGAAGACAACCTTTAGGACTCGGTATGGCACTATGAATTTGTAGTTATGTCTTTTGGAGTAACAAATGCACCTACAACTTTCATGGACTTAATGAACAGGGTGTTCAAACAGTATTTGGACTTGTTCGTCATCGTCTTTATTGATGATATCCTCATTTATTCTCAGAGTGAGGAAGAACATGTGACTCATTTGAGAGTAGTTTTGCAAACTCTTAAAGATCGCCATCTATTCGCTAAGTTCAGCAAATGTGAATTCTGGTTATAGTCTGTAGCTTTCCTTGGTCATGTGGTATCCAGCGAAGGGATCCGAGTGGATTCTCAAAAAATTGAGGCAGTACAACACTGGCCCAGACCCACCTCTCCAATATATATCAGAAGTTTCTTAGGTTTGGCCGGGTAGTACAGGAGATTTGTTGAAGGATTTTCATCCATATCTTCCCCGTTGACCAAGTTTACTCAGAAAAAGGTTAAGTTTCAGTGGTCAGATGAGTGTGAGAAAAGCCTCTCAGAACTGAAGACTAGGTTGACTACAACTCCGGTCTTGACTCTACCAGATGGTTCAGACGGTTATGTAATCTATTGTGATGCTTCCATGGTCGGCCTAGGTTGTGTATTGATGCAGTGAGGTATGGTCATAGCTTATGCCTCTAGACAGCTTAAGGTCCATGAGAAGAACTACCTGACTCATGACCTCGAGCTTGCAGCCGTAGTATTTGCCCTAAAGATTTGGAGACACTATTTGTATGGTGTTCATGTTGATGTGTTCACTGATCATAAGAGCCTTCAGTATGTGTTCACCCAGAAGGAATTGAATATTCGTCATAGGAGATGGCTTGAATTCCTCAAAGACTATGATATGAATGTGCTTTACCATCCCCGTAAGGCCAATGTAGTAGCTGATGCTCTTAGCAAATTATCTATGGGTAGTGTAGCACATGTTGAGGAAGAAAGAAAGGAATTAGCGAAAGATGTTAACCGGCTTGCTCGCTTAGGAGTTGGTCTTACGGACATGTCAGAGGGTGGTGTGATGGTTCAAAAGAGATCAGAATCTTCATTGGTAGTGGAGGTTAAGGAAAAATAGGATAGTGATCCTATATTACTTCAGTTGAAAGGTGCAGTTCAACAGCAGAAAGTTCAAGTTTTCTCCCAAGGGAGAGATGGTGTACTTCGTTACCAAGGTCGCTTGTGTGTTCCTAATGTGAGTGATTTAAGGCAGAAGATTCTTACATAAGCTCATAACTCCAGGTATTCCATTCATCCAGGTGCCACTAAGATGTACCGTGATCTACAGGAAGTCTTTTGGTGGAATGGCATGAAGAGGGACATAGCAGATTTTGTGGCTAAGTGTCCTAATTGTCAACAGGTTAAGGTAGAATATCAGAAACTAGGAGGTATGACTTAGGAGTTAACATTCCTACATGGAAGTGGGAAGTGATAAACATGGACTTCATTACAGGTTTACATCGTACTCGCAGACAGCATGACTCCATCTGGGTGATAGTGGACAGAGTTACTAAGTCCGCTCACTTCTTGGTTGTCAAGAATACAGATTCAGCGGAGGATTACTCTACACTATACTTTAATGAGATAGCCAGGTTGCATGGGGTTCCCTTGTCTATCATCTCAGATAGAGGTCCACAGTTTACCTCTCATTTCTGGAAATCATTTCAGAAAGGTCTTGGTACTCAGGTTAATCTCAGCAAAGCATTTCATCCACAGACGGATGGTCAGGCAGAGCGTACCATTCAGACCTTAGAAGACATGTTGAGAGCTTGAATGATCAATTTCAACGGTAGTTGGGATGATCACCTACCTCTAATTGAGTTTGCCTATAACAATAGCTATCACTCCAGCATTCAGATGGCCCCTTATGAGTCATTATATGGGCATAGATGCATATCTCCGGTTGGTTGGTTTGAAGTAGGTGAAGCAGGATTGATTGGGCCAGATTCGGTTCATGAGGCTATGGAAAAAGTTCAACTCATCAGAGATAGACTAAAGACAGCTCAGAGTCGTCAGAAGTCCTATGCAGGTGTGAGGAGAAGGGACTTAAAATTTGAAATCTATGATTGGGTTTTCCTAAAGGTGTCACCTATGAAGAGGGTGATGAGATTTGGAAAAAAAGGGAAGCTCAGTCCTAGATATGTAGGTCCTTAGAGAATCCTGAAAAGGGTTGGTAATGTGGCATATGAGTTAGAGTTGCCAGCAGACCTATCAGCGGTTCATCCAGTCTTTCACATTTCCTTGTTGAAAAAGTGTGTGGGTGATCCAGCATCGATAGTACCATTAGAGAGTGTGGCTATGAAGGATAGCCTCACCTATGAAGAGGTGCTAGTTGAAATTCTTGATCGTCAGGTTTGTGGTTGAGAAACAAGGAAGTCGCTTCAGTGAAAGTTTTGTGGAGGAGTCAGTCCGTAGAAGGAGCTACTTGGGAAGCAGAGGCAACCATGAAGGCCAAGTATCCTCATCTATTTCCTTCCGATTCTGTTTCAGCTTGAGGTAATAGTTCCTCTCCAGTCTCTAAGCTTAATCTTGCATAAATTATGTCTTAGTATCATGTTCCTTCAGTTGTTTTTGCATTTTCAGTATATTTGCATGTTCTTGGAACCCAGTCCAGTCAGATATCAGGTCCTTGTACTTAGTGGTAGGGATAACAGCTCCTTCCCTCCATACTCACCTAGTTTAGGCTTCATTCGAGGACGAATGTTCCCAAGGAGGATATATTGTAACACCTCGAAAATCAGACTTAAACTTTGCAGCAGAAAAAGGTGAACCACGGAGGGGTTCACGGGTCGTGATCAGGACCACGGTCCGTCACCCTCAACGTGGTTCACACCCACCCAGAAGTGGTGGATCACGGGACCCTTCACAGGACGTGGACCACCACATGGACCGTGGGAATACCCGTGGAGGCCAGTCAGGACCTACCCCAGCTCAGACCTCAGACCAAGGACCCTACCACATGCCGTGGTCCCATAGACGGGCCGTGGATGGGTCCGTCACCCAGAAACAGTAGGCCTCTAGCCCAAGTGAAGGACCACGGTGACCCTCACGGTCCGTGATCCTTCACATGGTCCGTGAAGTGGACTGTAGAGGTAAGGGGTCTGAACCAGTAGACACTGACCCATGAACCACGTCCCATACGACGGACCGTGGTCCTAGTGACGGTCCATCGTTACGGCCGTCGTCCTCCTCCATCAGATTTTAAGTGAGGTCGTTTTGGTCTTTTCCCCTATACGTTAGACCTTTAAACTACGTCGTTTTACTCAGTTTTAGCCTAGTATTCTAGTCAGACTTTACCCTAAATGATCCACTCACTAAAATTCATCAAACTTAGAGCAAAAGAGGAGGAAAGAGTCGACCAAGCCCTCTCCAAGAACGCAACAGGTTTTCTTTAGTTCCAGCCCTGAAATCGAAGGATTTCTCCATAGATTTCGTCACCATGTATGTGGGATTTCACTAGTGGATTCCTTTCTTCCACTAGGTCCCTAGAATTCAGCTAGATTCTTTATTCTCTTATCAAGTTTAGACCCAGGGTTTCTACAACCTTGGGGAATTGTTGTGAATTAGTTGTTATAGTGTTCCTAATCAGATTATCATGTTTTTGTGGAATCGTTGCTTAGTTCCTTGAATGAAACTCAGAACCCTAGTTGTGTAGATTCGTTTAGTTTATGAATTACACTAGCTAGGTCAGAAAAATAGATATACATGCCTCAGATTTCGAATGTTTCATTATCAGTACATAAATGTTGCATTCTCAGTTAGCATGTCAGAATATTGCGCTATCCAGTATATTTCAGTTATGTTGTATTGTACACCTTTCCAGTTGGGAGTAGGCTTAACATCGAGTTGGACTAGGGTTCAGCGTACCCGTATAGTCCCAGAACTATGTGCCCCCATAGGGTTGTAAGTCCCCTGTGTGGGCATCAGATTTAGTGATCACGCAGTCATGCCTTTATACCCCTGGCAAGGTATATTAGGTCCTCTCGATGGGGCGTATACATCAGACTCCACGTTTAGCTCACGTGGTTTTATGTCGGTTAATAGTAGCTCCCACAGTCAGATCTAGTGCATTTTGACCAAGTCTTCATTTATACTTCAGTATTCAGTTTCAACATGTTAGTTTCATGATTTGTAGTTGGTCATTGCATTTAGCTCAATTTTCAGTTATATTCAACATTTATCTTCTATTCAGGTTATATTATTGTTCAACTATATTTTGTTCAGCTTATGTTTATTCAGTTATATTCTATATCTTGCATGCTCAGTACATTCCAAGTACTGACGCATACTCTGCGCTACATCCTTTCATGATGTAGGTTCATGTATTTAGCATCCAGATCACGCATAGATCGGTTCCCGATCCGCATTTCAGCAGCTTCAGTGGTGAGTCCTCAAACTTCGAGGACAATAGACATGATTTTTAGATTCAGTCTTTTATTTCAGTTTCAGTTTTTCTAGGGTTAGCTGGGGGCATATCCCAACAATTCTAGTCAGTAGAGGCTTTTTTTCTAGACATAGTATTAGATTCAGCTTTAGTTGTGAGTGATTGTTAAGTATCACTAAACTCATAATACATTATTTATATTCAGATCAGTATTGGGTATTCCCTATCTTTCAGTTGATTATTGTTTTAAGCTTCCGCATAGTATATCTTTATTCAGTTATCTTTTAGTATGCTTATGATATGCCAGACACAAGGTTAGCTTGGGGTCACATGTGATCCAAGGTCCCGTGTTGCGTCAAGGGGGTAGCCTCGGGGCGTGACAGTGATAAACATGGACTTCATTACGGGCTTACCTTGTACTCGTAGACAACATGACTCCAAGATAGTAGACAGAGTCACTAAGCCCGCTCACTTCTTTGCTTTCAGGACTACAGATTCAGTGGAGGACTATGCCAAACTCTTCATCAATGAGGTAGTCAGGTTTCATGGGGTTCCCTTGTCTATCATCTCATATAGAGGCCCTTAGTTTACCTCTCATTTCTGGAAATCATTTCAGAAAGCTTGGGTACTCAAGTAAATCTCAGTACAACATTTCATGCACAGACAGATGGTCAGGCAGAGCATACCATTCAGACCTTAGAGAACATGTTGAGAGCTTACGTGATCGATTTCAAGGGTACTTGGAATGATCACCTACCTCTCATAGAGTTTGCTTATAATAATAGCTTCCATTCCAGTATTCAGATAGCCCCGTATGAGGCACTATATGAGCGTAGATACAGGTCCCTGATTGGTTGATTTGAAATGGGTGAAGCAGCCTTGATTGGGTCAGATTCAGTTCATGAGGCTATGGAGAAAGTTCAACTCATCAGAGATAGACTAAAGACAACCCAGAGTCATCAAAAGTGCTATGCAGATGTGAGGATAAGGGACTTAGAGTTTGAATTCGATGATTGGGTTTTCTTGAAGGTGTCACCTATGAAGGGGGTGATGAGATTTGGCAAGAAAGGAAAGCTCAGTCCTAGATATGTAGGTCCTTACAGAATCCTGAAAAGGGTTGGTAATGTGGCTTATGAGTTAAAGTTGCCAGCAGAACTAGCAGGGGTTCATCCAGTCTTTCACATTTCCTTGTTGAAGAAGTGTGTGGGTGATCCGACATCGATAATACCATTAGATAGTGTGGATTTGAATGATAGTCTCACTTATGAAGAGGTGCTAGTTGAGATTTTTGACCGTCAGGGTCGTAGGTTGAGAAATAAAGAAGTCGCTTCATTGAAGGTTTTGTGGAGGAGTCAATCTGTAGAGGGATCTACTTGGGAAGCAGAAGAAGCCATGATGCACAAGCTTCCTCACCTCTTTCCTTCTGATTCTGTTTCATCTTGAGGTAATAGTTCTTGTCCAGTCTCTCAACTTAATCTTGTGTAAATTCAGTCTTAGTATCTTGTTCCTTCAGTTGTTCTTGCATTTCAGCATATTTCCAGTCTCAGTAGCTTGTTCCTTCCGTTGTTCTTGCATTTCAGCATATTTGCATGTTCATGGAACTCAGTTCAGTTAGATATCAATTTCTAGTACTTAGTGGTAGGGATTGCAGCTCATTCCCTTCATACTTAGCTTGTCTAAACTTCATTCGAGGATGAATGTTCCCAAGGGGGAGATATTGTAACACCTCAGAAATCAGACTTTGACTAAACAACAGAAAAAGGTAAACCACAGAGGGGTTCATGGGCCGTGAACATGACCACGACCCTTCACCCTCATCGTGGTTCACACCCAGCCGTATGTGGTGGACCACAGAGTCCTCCACGGTCTGTGGTCCCATTGACGAGCTGTGGATAGGCCCGTCGACTGATCCAACAGACCTCGAGCCAAAGTTAAGAACCACGCTGGCCTTCACGGCCCGTAGTCCTTCACACGGTCCGTGAAGTGGACCGTGGACGAAGGTACCAAGAACCAGTAGTAACTGGCCCAGAACCACGATCCACTTGACGGGCCATGGTCCCTTCGACGGTCCGTTAGTGGCCTTCATCAGCTTTTAAGTCAGGGTCATTTTGGTCTTTTCCCCTATGCATTGGGCATTTAAACTTCGTTGTTTGACACCTAAACTACGTTGTTTTACTCAGTCTTAACCTAATAATCTAGTCAGAACCTACCCAAAACCTTTATTCTCCACAAATCACCCGAATTCGAGCAAAAAGAAGAGGAAAGTCGACCAACCCTCTCAAGAACACGCAAGAGGTTTTCTTCAAGTTCAGCCCCGAAATCCAAAGGATTTCTCCGTAGATTTCATCACCAGGTATGTGGGATTTCACTAGTGGGTTCCTTTCATCCACTAGGTCCCTAGAATTCAGTCAGTTCCTTGATTCTCCATATCTTATTTAGACCTAGGGTTTGTAATACCTTGGATAATTGTTGTGATTTAGCTGTTGTAGTATCCTTAATCGAAATAGCATGTTTCCTGGAAAGTTTGCTTGATTCCTTGTATAAAACTCAGAACCCTAGTTTGTATAAATTCTCTTAGTTCATGAATTATACTTGTTAGGTCAGTTAACTAGATAATCATGCCTTAGATTTCGAATGTTACATTATCAGTACATAAATATTACATTCTCATATTTTCATGTTAGTATTTTGAACTATTCAGTATTTTAGTTACATTTGTGTCATATACATATACAGTTGGGAGTAGACTTAGCACCGAGTTGGACTAGGGTTCAGCATACCCTAATAGTCCCAGAACTACATGGCCCCGTAGGATTATAAGTCCCCTCTATTGGGCATCAGATTTACTGATCACGCCAATCATGCCTTTATACCCCTGGCAAAGTATATTGGGTCCTCTCGATGGGGCGTATACATCGAACTCCACGTTTAGCTCACGTGGTTTATGTCGGTTAATAGTAGCTCCCACAGTCACTCTTAGTGCCTTTGACCAGGTTTTCAGTATATACTTCAGCATTCAGTTCAGCATGTTATGTTCAGGATTAATACTTGGTCATTGCATTCAGCTTAGCTTTTAAGTTATGTTTCAGTATTTACATTGTTGCTCAGTTTATGTAATTGCTCAATTATACTTTGTTTAGCTTATATATATTTATTCAGCTTAGTATCTATATCATGCATGCCCAGTACATTCCAAGTACCGACGCATACTCTGAGCTACATCCTTTCATGATGTAGCTTCAGGTACTCAGCATCCAGATCATGCTTTGATCGATTCTCGGTCCAACTTCAGCTGCTTCAGTGGTGAGTCCTCATACTTCGAGGACAATAGACATGCTTTCATTTTAGTCTTGTTATTCAGTTTTCAGTTTTTTTAGAGTTAGCTGGAGGCATGTCCCAGCAACATAGTAATAGATGCAACTTGAGTTGTTAAGTGGTGTTTCAGTCATCACTAGACTTTCATTATATACTTATATATTCAGACTAGTTGAGTTTTTCCCCACTTTCAGTTATCCATTATTTTAACTTCCGCATAGTACTTGTCTTATTCAGTTATTCTCAGTATGCTTGATATATGTCAAACACAGGGGTAGCTTGGGATCACTCGTGATCCTAGGTCCCGTGTTACGTCAAGGGGATAGCCTCGGGGCGTGACAATTAATGTTTCAATGCACAAAAAAAATAACAGATCTGTTTTAGGAATTTCAAAGGTTATTTTATTTACAAGAAATTTAATATGGTTCATGTATTAGCAAAAAGTCACATTATCCAAGAAAAATTCTTAATATTTTTATGCATTTATATCATAATTAATTTGCACTTATCTAACTCTTGACTATACATATTCTCTTATAATTTTTGGACTATTCTACATTTGTCTTCTATAAATATTAAAAATATTGGAGTAAACAACATCATGTGATATATAAGGAATGGGCAAGCTAAGATTTGGGGGATCAACTTTTTTAGGGATGAACAAAACATTTTTTTACTCTTTTCTTTTAGAAGAACAAAGGTGAATGGTCTTTAGGAAGGATATGCTTTTTTTAGTACATAATTTCCATCTTTGAATGTAAAATAAAGGGTCATGCATTAAAATATAAGATCATGACTCTTTACTAATATACTTGTGTGATGTAATTTGTAAAAAAAATTAATTATAATTTACTTGATCTTTTTAACGATTAAATTATTGTACTATATTAATTGATAATAAAAGTTATTTAAGATAAAATATATAAAACTATATTTTTTTTATTTTTTTTTTCTGAAGGGGTATACAAGATTGAAACAATGGAGAAAGTAACATATAATTAAATTATTAATAACTTCTTTAATTCACGAAAGAAATAATGATATAAATGTTTATCCTTATTTATTTATTTATCCTTTTGTCTCATTTTGAGAAAAGCAAATTCAATGTTCAAAAATGAGATTAAATCTCTTAAACAAAATCAAATGATTTGTGATCATAGGATCACTCAATTAGAAGAAACTATTTCTCCAGTTAATAATTCTAAAGGAAAAGAAATTATTTTTACAGAAAATCCTGAAGAAGCTATTAACGAAAAATATGATTCTCTTCTAGGCATGATGCAAATAGTCACTGCTCATAAATGGTACATTAAATGTACTATTTTAATTGATAATCAATTTTCTATAACCAGCACTGCAATGACTGATAGTGCTGCAGACATTAGTTGCATACAAGAAGGATTAGTTCCTTCTAAATTTTTTTCAAAAAACTACTCATGTGGTTAAATCTGCTTCTGGTCACGCTTTAGATATAAAGTATAAATTGTCAAATACGCATATCTGTCAAAATAAGGTTTGCATACCTCATTTCTTCTTCTTGGTTAAAAATCAGCTTCACCCTCCTATTATATTAGGAACTCCTTTCATAAATGCTATCTACCCTTTCTCTCATCTTGATTCAAAGGGTTTTACTACTACTTACAAGAATAAAGAGATATCTTATTCTTTCATTACAGAACCTATTACCCGCGATATAAATGCTTTAATTAATATAAAACAAAAGCATATAAATTCTTTACAATATGAAGTTTTTAGCATGAATATGTTTGATACAATGAAATCTGCTAAAATACAGGAAAAAATTAAAATAATTTCCAAACAGATAGCTATTGA
>JAJONR010009790.1:0-16699 GCA_029582245.1 Solanum etuberosum
CATAGGCTTGCCTATATTTTCAAACCAACAAATCCTTCGGCTCATGCAACTTCAAAAAGGTCTTTCAAGGCTTGTAACTGGGCTGAGGTTAAAGGTATGATCATTTTGGTTTAGTAACTTCTACCTAATAAAAATCAACTGTCACGCTCTCAATGAGAAACACATGCACGATTTTACGCATAGGCTTGCCTATATTTTCAAACCAACAAATCCTTCGGCTCATGCAACTTCAAAAAGGTCTTTCAAGGCTTGTAACTGGGCTGAGGTTAAAGGTATGATCATTTTGGTTTAGTAACTTCTACCTAATAAAAATCAACTGTCACGCTCTCAATGAGAAACACATGCACGATTTTACGCATAGGCTTGCCTATATTTTCAAACCAACAAATCCTTCGGCTCATGCAACTTCAAAAAGGTCTTTCAAGGCTTGTAACTGGGCTGAGGTTAAAGGTATGATCATTTTGGTTTAGTAACTTCTACCTAATAAAAATCAACTGTCACGCTCTCAATGAGAAACACATGCACGATTTTACGCATAGGCTTGCCTATATTTTCAAACCAACAAATCCTTCGGCTCATGCAACTTCAAAAAGGTCTTTCAAGGCTTGTAACTGGGCTGAGGTTAAAGGTATGATCATTTTGGTTTAGTGACTTCTACCTTCGTGAAGCATGGCTCAAATTTCACTTCTTCTCCTTTTCTTTCATTCTTTTCATCTTTGCAACCCATCCTTGGCATATTCAAGCATACAAAATTTTTGGTATAGCTTATCGGATACAATTTTTTTTTCCTCAACACAAGTTTCCAAGAATGGATTTCACGAACTTCTTGCTCAATTTATTTCCTCATTCTTACCACATCCCCAACATAGGCTTTTGGCCTAAGTTGGCTATTTAAACAGACCAATGCTTCACGAAGGGTTTTAACTAGGGAGGACAAGGTCATTTGTGTTCATGTTTCATCTAATGAAAAAGGTGCGCTTAAATGGTGTGAAACTAGGTCCACACACTCACAAGGTGGTCACACAAAAGGTATAGCAAGTAGGTTCACTCTAAAAAATTCATGCCTAAGATCATTTCCTTCATTCACCAAAATTAGTCAATTAGACCAACGAAGAAAGTTCTAGATATCACCATGCATATATTTCAAGTAAATATCCCTACAAAAGGTATTCAACACAATCGTCGATTATGACTCTAAAAGTTAAGCTTGCGTGCAACAGTCATTACAAGACTCACCTCGACAATTTGGCTAGTCACAATGAGATGCTAAGAGTTCACACAAGACTTATGCAACTCAAATTTCCTCATTGGACTTGCACAACATATTGTTCATCAAGAGCACTATTCAAGTCATCGGTATTGGTCACAACCGACACTCAAATGTACAAGAGAACACAAACAATATTCAAAAATCAGGTAATCAAGAGAGAGATCAATGAGATAGCACCAAACTTATTCACAATCAAGAACCAAGGAGTTTTTAACAAAACACAACAAAAATAAAACATGAAAAAACAACCAAATGTCCCAAAATAAAATGAAATACAACCACAAGGCTAGGTATCAAAATACCTTCACCCCATAAAAAAAAAACTAAATAGTGTACTCAATGTGAACAAAAAGTGCATCAAAAGTAAATAAAAATGAAGAAGAGTGAAGATACCCCTACCAGGCTAAGCTTGAGGTGCACTCTCAATGTAAGGGGTAGCCTAAATCTGGGCATCAGTGCCCGGCTCACCTCCAACACTAGATGAGTGCGCAGCGACCTCCTCCGTAGGCTGAGAACACTAGAACCTTTCATTGATGTGTCGCACAAGGAAGTCTCAGTAACCATATGGAATATCTGATGAGTCAGGGATTTCGACTCATTTAGGGGTTAATATTCAAAGATTTATTGTTCTCATTGCCTATTTTATACTCTAAACTGATAATAAAATTTTAATTTGCAGCATTGAATGCAAAAGAGCAAGGCAAGGGCATTTTGAGGCAAAAAGTTGAAAAAGCAAAGTTGGTACTAGCCAAAGCCACTCGACGACTCACCGAGTGGACCTTCAGTTCGCCTAAAGTTCCAGCAGACCAGCCCACGGATGAAGCCAACTTGGCGAGAACATTGATGGTTCGGCGTCGCGCCAAATGGATCGGTGATATCAATCTCAACCGCCTAAAGTCACAAAAAAGAAATGGTAAAAGGCCAAGACAAGAAGGCGATGAAAAGGAGCACTCGGCGTATCACCGAAGTCGGTGAAGCCCGACATACTTCACTGAGTGACTCTGATGCTGAAATTTTGGGAACGTATAAATGCAATTTTCAAAAGGAGAAAAAGAGCTCCCACATTTTCCAGCGTTGGGTGTTTGATCCAAAACATTCTAAACATTGTTCTTACATTTTTTGAGTAGAGACTTAGGGTTTGTTCAATTTTTAGGTACAATTTGAGCATTTGGAGAATTGTGGATTATTGCCCAACCTGATGGAAAACATAGTTGGTAACGATTTATTGTTCTTTATTATGTTTTACTAAAACCCTTATTCTTAGGGGTGTGATTATGTAGTTGAATGTTTCAATTAGCTTATGGGTATTAGTATTTACTGATTTTATTGTTGATTTGTAGTGGGGTCAATTAATAGTTTGAGTTTTAATTGATGAATTGTAGTTGCAAATACAATTCTAGTTCAGTTCCCTAAACTTGCTTGACAAAGGAGTTTTAGAGTTACAACTATTAGTTGATGATTGTAATGATTGTGTTACTGTAAATTTAGCTTGAGAAAGTGGGTCTAAATGCAATCCTACTAATGTAGCTTGAAAAAGTAGATTGATTAAGGTGTTGGGCTGTTTTTATGTGTTATCCTTGTCGAGGTTTGAAAGAACTCGCTTGATTCATGATAGTTGATTGAGAAATAGTTGTTGCACCTAAAGCCTAGTCTACCCACTAAATTTTAACGACTTTTAGTAAATAATAATCACCCATTTAGTGAAATTGGCATTCAATTTATCACACTCCCAAGAAACCCTCTCTACTTGTTTACTCTTGGTTATTTGTAGTTGTTAATTGTTCACCCAAATCCCCCCATTTGACATTAATTGTCAAACCCTTTTCATTTACTTTATTTGTTATGAAAATGTCTACATCTAAAAAAGATTAGAACACCATTCTACTTCATAATCGTATTCTTTACCGTATCACTCCCTATGGGATTGACCCCAACTCTTAGTTGGGTTTATACTTGTTAGTGACCTCCTACACTTAGAATTGGCTGAAGTGTAGTTGAGCGTTATCAAAAATGGCGCCGCTACCGGGGAATGGTGTTTATAATTCTTTTAGTGAAGTTTAGTTGTGAACTGATTTTGTTGTAGTTGAATCAACTTTTTTTTGTTCTTCGTTCGCTACTCTTAAACAGGTGAAAATATGAGTGTTAATGGAAGCAATGCCAGCCAACTTGGGAACAATGATGGCATCGGTAATTTTCACAATGTCAATGAAGATAAATTGGGAATTGTGGGTGATATTCGATTGCCTCCGACTGTGGGCAATGCGGTGTTTCATGTGGCCAGCAGTATGTTGCAGTTATTGAAAATGAAGGGTTTCTTTGGAGGTCTTGCTATTGAGGACCCTCATGAGCACATCCGAAACTTTGTGGATGTGTGCGGGCCATTTTCTTTCAAGAACATCACTGAGGAGTCGATCCAACTTCGTTTGTTTCCCTTTTCTATAATGAGTAAGGCAACGAAGTGGTTGGCCGATTTACCAAGGAAATCAATTACTTCTTGGGAGGAGCTCACTGATGCGTTTTATGTAAGGTTTTTCCCTCCCTCGAAGATTGTGAAGTTGAGGGATAATATTCAGAACTTTAAGCTAGTGGATGGTCAACCTATTCATGAGACATGGTTGAGGTTTCAGAAGTTGTTGGTCCAATGTCCAACTCATGGACTACTGAACAATGTGTTACTATAATTTTTTTACCGAAGCCTCGACTCAGTCAACAAAGGTGTGGCAGACCATCTTTTTCGAGGAGGAATCATGCAACAACCGTTTGACATAGCATCTACTTTTCTTGATTAGATGAGAAAAATTAATCGAATACACTAGGGAAGATCAGGTGTCTCCTTTGAAATTCAGGATGACAAAGAATGAATGGAAAAGAACCAAGAACGAGATGAAAACATGGCCAAGATGATGACCCTAATGGACCTATTGACGAAGCATATCATGGGAAGTGGTTCTAAGGCTGTGAATGTGGTCGAAGTTAGTATAGTGAATCTTGATGAAGCTTATTTTGAAGCCATGTACAATAAATAAGTACACTTCTTAGAAAATCATGGAGGAGGTGTCCGTCCAAACTTTCTAAGACCGGGTGGAAATCAAGGTTGGAACAGGGATCGCGATGATGGTTGGAGAGACCGAGATAGGGAATGGTGTGACCGTGATACGAATTGGAGAGAGTGGGATGGGGACAAAGATCGATATGTACCTCCCCATGAGCTTCAAAAAGCAAACGAGCCAAGGGTTGATCCTGAAAATTTCTACACCGAAGATATGCTTGCTCGTATTCTATACAAAGTTGAAGGATTGGACAAGGTGCTAAAAGAAATGAAAGATGATGTCTCTTCTCTGAATCAAACAGTTAATTCACACTCTGTATCTATTAAGCAGCTGGAAACACAGATGGGTCAAATCTCGACTCATTTAAATCCAAGACCAAAAGGAAGTTTACCGAGTGATACCATGGTTAACCAAATGAATGAAGCTTGAAGGCGTGTCTTCGCCATACCACAACCTTAAATAAGGCACTTCTGTGGAGGAAACCCAAGTTTTAGTTTTTAATTTTGTTGTTTGAATAACGGTTATTAGATGTGCATGTTGAAAATTTGAAATTTAGGGAAAAGAGGCAATTGGGTGAGCTCAGGTACCAGTCGGCGAATCACCGAGAGGGTCAGCGAGCCCGATATAGATCGCTTTGTTGACCAACCAAAGGGTTAGAGTTCTGGAAACTTCGGTGGGCAAAAGTACCATTCGGCGTATCGCCGAATTGGTCGGTGAAATAAGTGACCATCGCCGACTAGGGTGCAAACTGAAGGGTCAAAAGGGGTTTAACCATTTTAAATTCAAAACTTCCTTTTTATTTTGCAGTTTTCGAATCTTGCATTCTTACACTTCAAATATAGATCATATTTTTCTTGGTATTTTCTCGTGGGGGTCATTAGCTTGGTGGAAAATTGAGTTTGCTTTCGTATTTGCTCGCCTGATTTTTGTGTCTGTCTATTTCTAAGGTTGGTGCCCCGAACATGATTTAATTTCTGGCCAATTGCTATGTATGCTCGTATTATTGTTGGATCTATTGCAATATCTTGTGTATTTTGTTGATTTTGAACTGTGGGCTATTGTATGATCGTGTGAAACTTTCTATTTAGTTCATAATTATTGAATTTCATGTTTAAATTGCTTGAAATCGTGGGTGTTTGGTTGTAGCATGTTGGGTATGGTGTGGATGAAGTTTGAGTAAGCTGAATAGTATTGATCAATTAAATTTTCCCAATGATAGAGCGGGTGACGTCATTCTTAAGGGCAAAAGACGTTGATTGGTCGATTTTAGATAAAATGGGGGAAGTCTGAGTACCCCGGGGTTTGTAGTCATATGGGCTAGGTGCTAATTGCATAGAGTAGGGCTTTGATTTTGTTCTCGTAGGTTGTGCATTAAAAAATGGAAGTCGGGGTAGAAATCTGGCACGAGGGGCAACTCGGAGAGCTTAGTCGAGCTTGCCGAATGACTCGGTTGTTCTCCAAATGTTTATGAAGTGTAACGACTTTTAGTAAATAATAATCACCCATTTAGCGAAATTGGCATTCTATCACACTCCCAAGAAATCCTCTCTGCTTGTTTACTCTTGGTTATTTGTAGTTGTTAATTTTTCACCCAAATCTCCCCATTTGACATTAACTGTCAAACCCTTGTCATTTACTCTATTTGTTGTGAAAACGTCTACATCTACAAACAAGTAGAACACCATTCTACTTCGTAATTTAATTCTTTACCTATCACTCCATGTGGAATCGACCCCAACTCTTAGTTGGGTTTATACTTGTTAGCGACCGCCTACACTTAGAATCAGATTAAGTGTGGTGGAGCATTATCACCATCTCACACTCAAGATCCTCCAAATCCTCATATTATGCCTCCTCACGAGTTGCTAACTCCTCCTCATCAGTCTCTAGCATATCCGCCTCATCACCATCATCAACTACAACAACATCTCCGGTCACAGTAGATGGAGGGGTCTTAGAATAGGATCGGAGATGTCAGCCATCACGCCGTAACCCAACAATGTCAGCTTTTAAGCCTATCCATTCATCTGCCTGTATACCTTCTTGCTCACAAGCCTCAACCCGAACAGTGAGAGCGTCCAATGCTAGGCCATGTGCCGTAAACATCTCACACAGTCCCGTCAGATCCTCCTGAATAGGAGCTAAAGCAGCAGCTATATCCCTCTCAATCATGCCTTGGACAGCGGCCTCGACCTTAGAAGCCCTCACGTCGGCCGAATAGGCGAGGTTGCCCATTTTGTAAATCAGGGCCTGGGTCAATGCGGGATAGGATGCAGGAGTAGCGGCAAGAGAAGTAGAGGAAGAAGAAACATGTATACCTGTCGGCTCAACTGTCGGCGTAGACTGAGGGCCATCAGCCTCTATGGCCTCAACATCAACCACCGGAGAGATGTCTACCAGTGCTGCCTTCTTCCGCTCAGCCTCATCCTTTGTGTATTCAGCTTTGATCCTTCGAATGTCAGTAGATGAGGTGGGTGTCACCTCAATATCAGTCTTTGCCACAAATTGCACACCAACTCGGCGACAAAGATAACTGATCAGAACACGGAAAAGCAAGGAGGTCTGACTCTGTTTGGCCGTCATGTAAATCTCCTGCTCGATGATAGACCCCAAATTTAGCCTATCTTGATCATTAATGCACCCCATAAGTGCAACTTTCAGTTGCCGGACGATGGATTCATTTTGAGACGGCATCAGAGTGTTGCTGATGAAACCAAACCAATAACGAGCAACAAAATTCAAATACTTTTTCTCAATCGGGACCCCACCTCTATCCATGGGGTGTAACATAACAAAGTAGTGGGGACAGCCACCCCTTCAAGTCGTCAAGAGTCTTGGTCTTGATCTTGTCTATCAATGTATGGATGGTGCGTGTGGTGTAGTCCAATAGATTATTGATGTCAGTTTTACTACACAACACCTTCCTGCCTCACACCTCTACATAGTCCACCGGTGCCATCAACCCTTCTTTCTTCTTCCCTTTCGAAATCAACTTTGTGTACCCTGCATAAAACATTCAAACCCAACAAGGAACATATGGTCCACGGGGCTGAGTAGACTAATAAAACATGTGGAATCAGAGCATCTTCCACACCACTAGATAGCTTATCACCACACCGTCTTTGGACAACCTCTATTTCCTCTAGAATGGTCCTCAAGTTGGCTGCCTTTAGTTGGTTCATGGATCGAGGAGGAGGTGCTGGAGTCGAAGGCACTTGAGGTGCCTGTACTGATGCCAGAGCTGGATGTAGTGGTGTGTGGAGAGTGTTGGAAGTCGTGCGGGATCATTAATTGCTTTGGACGTTAACACCGAGCTCTTCCAATGAGCAACTCCCCTTCTATAGCCGGTGTCTGAATAGGGTTTTGGACCCTGTATCCTCCTCCCTCTTACACTCCGAAGTGGTGAGGTGAGTAGAATTGATGACCATGCTGTCTGATGAGCTGGACCGTGAACTCGAGCTCTCCACCACTTTCTTCTTCCCTTTGCCCTTTACATTAGCAGGGGGAGGTTTAGCTCAAGTAACATCGGGAGGTGTAACCTCCGATGCAATAACTACCCCTTTTCCTTCTTTCAGGGTGAAGGTCCTCTCAGTGGAAGCTTTGGTCTAGCCATATCTGTAGACAAACATCAACGAAACACATTCAGTTGCAAAGGGTTTAAGAAAATATCAAGTCTCAATAAGTTGAAGAAAAACATGCTAATTAACTCGGTGAGTCGTCGATATAAATTCAGCGAGTAAGAAATGGCTCACCGAAAGTAATAGAACAAAAAAATCAACAATTCAGCACATATCAGCGAGGCAAAAAGTCATTCGGTGAGTCGCCAAACTTGATCAGCGAAGCTAAGGTGGCTCAAGGAAAATAAAAGAATAAATTAACAAAATCTTGGCTTCAAGAAGGCGAGGTGAAGGCTATTCGGTGAATCACCGAGTCAACTCGGCCAGCACATGCATGTCGCCGGAAGTCACAGTATATTTCAGCAATAATTCAGGTCAATTGGGCGGTCAGGGGGTTATTCGGGGAACCGCTGAGTCACTCGGCGAGCATGACTAAGCTTGCCAAATGGCCCAACGTGCCAAATTTCCAACCCAGTTTTCAATATTCAACTAGCAACCTACGACAATAAAATTTAAGAACAAATGTACGCAATTCAAGCCTACCCACTACACAATTTTAAGCCGGCGTACTCAGACTTCCCCCAATCGGTAAAAATTCAACCAAACAACGATTTTGCCCTTAAGAAAGACGTCACCCGATCCATCATTGGACAAATTCAATTTGTATGGTGCAATTCGGGTTACTAAGACTTCACCCACGAAAAACCCAACATACAACAACCACAATTTAAGCAATTCAAACTCAAATATCATCTAATTTAGGCTAAGCCAATTATCCAACATGCTCTATTATAAATAAGCTTTTAAAACGACAGTAGGCATAAAATTGATGCATACAATAGATCCATTAACTAGTCAATAGCATGCTCAGAACAAATCATGAAATTAAAGGCAAATTTGAGACACCAACTTCAGAAGCAAACAAGGAAATTATTAAGGTAAAATAAATGTTGAGAAATGCAACAAATTCTGAACACACGAAGACACCCACATAAACTTAAGTAAAAACTACCATCTAAAATTTGATTGTCAGAGCAGAAGAGTCAAAAAATTCAAAATAAGGAGAGGTTTTGAATTTAAAACAGTTGAAAGTTCATGACCCTTCAGTTCATGACTTGATCGACGATGGTCACTAACTTCGCCTATCCATTCGGCGAGTCGCCGAGTGGATTTTAGCTCACCGAAGTTTACCAAACTTCGGCCATTAAGTTGGTCCAAAGGGCGATCAATATCGGGCTCGCCGAGTGGACTTTAGCTCGCCAAATTGCCTTTTCTCTGAAAATTTGATCTCAACATGCACATCCAACAAACGTTATTTAAATGACAAAAAGTAAACCGTGGATTCCTCCCAAGAAGAACCTTATTTAACATCATGGCACGACGTGGCCATTTGACCGTGCCTCATTTTTCGGGTTCACCAAAGTATCACTTTGGAGACCCCATCTTACCCATCTGCATTTCAAGCAGCTTAATGGATACTGAGTGTGATGTAACCGTTTGGTTCAGAGAAGAGACATCATCTTTCATCTCCTTGAGTACCTTTTCTGACCCTTGTACCTTGTTCAATATATGAGCAAGCATATCCTTGGTCCGGAAGCTTTCAGGATCAACCCTTGGTTCCTTCGGATTTTGACACTCATGAGTAGGCACATCTTAGCCATGCTTTCATCTTGCTCTTGGTTGTTTTCCATTTGTTCCTTTGTTAGCCCAAGATTCAAAAGAGACACCTGATCTTCTCTTGTGTACCATGAACGACTAAATTTCATCATCTCATCAAGCAGGGTCAAAGCTATATCAAACGACTGTCGCATGATTCTACCCCGAATGAGTTGATTAGCGACACCTTTGTTGACCGTGTCGAGACTTCGATAAAAATATTGCAATAACACATTGTCCGGCAACTCGTGAGTCGGACATTGGAGAAATAACTTTTGGAAACTCAACCATGTTTTATGAATCGGCTCACCATCAATTCGTTTGAAGTTCAGAATATTATACCTCAACATAACCATCTTCGAGGGAGGGAAAAACATTTCATAAAAGACTTTTGTGTGTTCCTCCCAAGAAGTGATCGATTCCCTTGGTAGTTTGGTCAACCACTTCGTTGCTTATCCCATTAGAGAGAAGATAAACAAACGGAGTCAGACTGATTCTTGATTTATGTTCTTGAAGGAAAATTATCCTCACACATCTACGAAATTTCAGATGTGATCATGAGGGTCCTCATGAGCAAGCCCTAAAAAGAGACCCTTCATTTGCAATAGCTGCAACATAGTGCTGGTCACATGAAACACCGCATTGCCAACAGTTGAGGGTAATCGAATAGCACCCGCACTTCCCAGTCGTTCCTCATTGATATCATGCAAGTTTCTAATGTCATCATTGTTCCCAAGTTGACTTGCATTGCTCCCGTTCACAATCATTTCTTCACCTGTTTTGGAGCTATCACAAAGATCAAAATAAAATAATCCAACTAAAATAAAATTAGTTCACGAATACACTTCAATAAAAAAATTCTAAACACCACTCCCTGGCAGCGACACCATTTTTTATAATGCTCAACTACATTTCATCCAATTCTAAGTTTAGGCGGTGGCTAACACATATACACCAAAATAAGAGTTGGGGTCGATCCTGCAGGGAGTGATACGGTAGAAATTCAATTATGAAGTAAAAACATATCCTAATCATTTGTAGAAGTAAGGTTTCGTAACATGAAAATAAATCACAAAGTTTCAATGATTAATATCAAATGGGGGGGGGGGGTTTAGTAGCCAATTTATGACAGAAAACAATTAACACACAAAGTAAACAATTAGAGATTGGACTTTAGGAATGTGATCAGTTGAATGCTAATTTCACATAATGGGTAGTTACTAGTTGCTTAAAATTGTTGAATATCAATGGGTAGGCTAGGTTGTGAATACAATAGCCATCTTTCAATCAACTATTTCTTTTTAAGCGAGTTCTATCGAACCTCGACAAGCTTAGAACTACCAAACAACCCAATTCCTTAATTAACCCACTCTTTCAAGCTTGGTTTGTAAAGACGCAATCAAATCCACTTTCTCAAGATAGATTTTAAAGACACAATAATTACAACTATCAATCAATCATTCTACTCTATTACCTCTTTCTCAAGCAAGCATAGAGAGCTAAGCTATAATTAAATTTGCAACTTCAATTCATCAATTAAAATAAGATCAAATAATTGAACCCACTTCAAAACAATATTAAAATCAACAATTAATAACACCCATTAGATAATTAATGCATTCAACTACATGATCTCACCCCTAAGGTAAGGGGTTTTAGCTAAGTATAGTGAAAATAAAGAAATCGTTACCAACAAAGTTTTTCCATCTGAACCTAATGATCTGCAATACCCAAATGTTGAAATCAACGTTAAAATCTTAAAATCTCCAAATCTAAATACCAAACTCCAGTAAGAATGCTTACAAAATATCTCAAATGTAAAAACTCTCTAAGACTCAAAAATACACAGTGTGGGGACTTCTTTTCATCTTTTCAAAATTGTATTTAACGTTGCCAAAAATTCAGCACGGAGTCAACTCGGTGAAGTAAGTTGGGATCATCGACCCATTCACCGATCCGTCAAGTCGCTCTTCTCCTGGCCTTTTGGGTTGGTTCTTCCATCAAATTATTCTGTAATGTTTTGCGAGCCTGATCGTTGTTGCCGATCCATTTGGTGCATTACCGAATCCCCATTTTTCTCGTCAAGTTGGTTTGGTCCATGGGCTACTTTGCTGGAGCTTTAGGCGAGCAATAGGCCCACTCGGCGAGGCGTCGAGTGGCTTTTGAGAGCTACTGCTTCTCTTTTCTTTGGTTTTTCCAACTTTTGCACTCCTTTTTCATCATAATGTCCTTGCCTCACTCTTAAGCATTCATTATTACATATCAACATCTTAACATCAGTTTTGAGCATAAAATAAGCATTGAGGACACCAAATCATTGAATAATAAGCCCTAAATGAGATGAAATTCCCAACTCATCACCCACCACCTACGCTTTCCATCTACGACCAGTAGGAGCACTTACGGTCATTGTATGGGAGTCGTAGACATAGACACAAACTAAATTCTTCATTTTTCAAAATCCGAGGTGTTACACCAAGAATGCAAGCTATAAAGATGATTGGAGATTCGCCAAACGTAAAAGGAGAGCTCTTTCAAGTTCACCAACAATGCAAGAAGTTGAGCTAAAATTCATTGGAACTAAGGGGAGAATATGGATGAGAAGAACACTCAGCAAACACACTCGATGAGATCATGCAAGCTAGCTGAAATTGACTTCACTCGTGGCTGAAATGGTGAATGAAAAGGCGAGAAAAAGACCAACTTTGAGACTCACCGATCAAGTCGGCGAGCCCAACTGTCACGACCCAAGGGTACACCCTAGATGTAACATGGCATACTTGACCCCAAAGGGGTCTGATACAAGCCCTTAGCATATCATAACATAAATACATAGAAATGATTTGGGAATTTTAAAACATTTTTCATAAAGATTGAAGTCTCATAAAAGCAAGAGGAAGTCTTACTACACTTTGTCTCAAACCATCTAAACTCATCTTGAATAAAACTTTGGGACACAGCCCATACAAAAGTCTAAAACATAAAGAAAATACATAAAGGAAATGGGGGCTTTATCCTCGATTCTATGAGGACTCACCAATCTTCAACTCCTTTACACTTCTAGAAACCTATCCTCAAGAATGGAACTCAAGGTCGCCGGACCCTACATTTGATAAGAATGTAGGTAAGAGTATGCATTAGTACAAAATGTACTAAATATGTTAGCTAGCATAACATCATAAGAGCATATCATGATGGTTAGTCAACATGAGACATAAACATAAGAGATAATAACATAATCATAAGCATAATCTCCAACATAAACATCATGTAAGCATAAGTAACATTAGGCATGATCCAATAACATAGGATATACCACATAATCATAACATGGTCACTACTTAGACCTTCATATCAGAAGAGAACTATTTCATAAGTAACCTTAAAGCATACTTGTGCAATGTATGAATAAGACCCCATAATCCCATTCACACTAAGTATTACTCTTAGGTCATCATAATCATACTTACCCTCCTTTGGTCTCATTCTTAACTTACTTCATATAGACAAGGGACTCTTCACCTTTAGTCAATCATATCATGGAAGGCAACTATAGCAACAATCCAATCTAAACATACCTTATAGAAGAGAAACACTACCTAGGCAACCTCAAGTCATACTTGTGCAATGTATGGACAAGACCCTATAATCTAAACTATTAAGTACCATTTAAGTCATCATGCATATTGATCATCTCTTTGATCTCATATTTAGCTCATCATAAAGGATAAGGGAACATCCACCTTTATTCACACATGCATTGGAAGGGCCTTTCAAGCTACAATCCAAACTAAGCATACATCATAAGCATAAGTCATAAACATAGATCATCATATCATAAAAGGAACATATCATAACTACCCGCAAAGCATATTTGTGCCATGCATGAATAAGATCCCATAATCCCATCCATGCTAAGTAAAGCTTCTTGAATAACCATGATTCATAATTCATAATCATATTCTTTTTTTGGAAATTAGCCTTAACCGACATAGACCATGTGAGCTTAACATGGAATGCAGTGTCTACCCCACACCGAAAAGGGGTTGTTCTACTTGCCTAAGGTAGAACCATACTCTTAGCTTAGGTGGATCCAATAACTAAGTAATCTATGAGGGTACATAGTTTATGGGATAAGGAGATTAATACTAGAAACCTGGACTCAACTATGGTAGAAGGTTTCCATCTCATAAGATACATACTTTGGGAACCTTGACTCAACTAGCATAGAAGGAACCCATTTGAAAAGCCGAACTCAACTAAGGTAAAATCTTTCATTGGGAAACCGGACTCAAATAGCGTATAAGCTTCCATCTCATATTAATATCCACTCGGTGCTAAGCATAATTCTCATTGAGTTCATATTAAGTCTTGACTTCAGTTCATATTTATGGAAGAATGTTTTGACACTCAATCCAACATAACTCATACTATAGCTCATTAGATCATGCGTGAGAATAACCTTTGACCGTCTATGTCTACTTATAGATTCATTAGGTGAGACTAGTCTTCTAACCTTAGAATCATCATATTGTGAGGAAACTACTCATATCATATCTTATTCATGCATAAGTGTGTATATGAGGCTAACCTTTCAACAACACTACTACTAGGTCATGAGCATATTCACTTTATTCTCAAAGTGTTCTTAAGCATGTACTAATCTTGCATAAAACATGCATACTATCATATCTTGCCCTTTCAAGGCCAAAGCTCATATCAAATCAACACATCTAGAATGACTACATTAGAGATGGATATAATCATAATTCAAGTAGTTCAATTACTACAAGCATAATCTCATACTTCACCTCCTTGAGGTTCAACACTTACTTTCAATCATCACACTTAGGGTTCAAGCACTAGACATGGAAATCATCCTAACTCATGTGATTTTATTACATCATACATTCAAACATTCATGAGGTAGATTAGGTGGGTAAAGTCCTTCCACAACAACTCTATCTAGTAGTCTACCATTTTCATATAAGCTTCACCCTTAAAGCCTTAACATACATAATTCATCATATTGACTTTACTCTCAAAGCCCTAGTGATCAACATTGATAACTACAAGCCTTACTCTCAAAGATTTACCTTTTACAATCATCATACATATCTAGATCACAAGACATTCTACTCACAAGCTTCATCTTTAAGCAATTTTAGTCATAATTCATCATAAAGGTTCAATCTCAAGCTTTACTAGTCATGACCCATCATATATACTTTATTCTAATTCAATTCATGTTTACATACTTCTATTCTTGAACAATTACTAACCATAACATCAATTCTAGAATATCACCTATGAATCTTCAATTTCACTTTACAAGGCATAAACCCACATTCTTCAATTTCATCAATTAGACTAGGGTTAACCATGAAAAACATGTAATATCATCATAATATCATGAGTCAATACTAAATCAATCATAAACAAGTACTATCCACTCAATTGGAATCATACTCAACTTAACCCACAATTTTGGAAGGAACCCTAACTTGAATTGGGGGTTTTCTAGGGGAATCCATGGATGGAAGAATCCATGTATGAATAAGCTAACATACCTTGATTTTAAATCCCTCACAAAAGCTTGCAACAATTGAGGAATTTGACCTAGCTTTCTTCTCTTCTTCTTCTTCTTCTTCTTCTTCACTTTCTAGAGAGAGAATATTTGAGAGGGAATTGGTTTCTTAGGGTGAGTTGAAAATAATGATTTTGGATCCATGTATTTAGGGGTCTATTAGGTTTATATAGGTGGTCTAATCACTAATAAAACGACACCACTTAACCCCTACCTAATTATGGAATGACCCCCTCAGTCCCCAACATAAAACAACTTGAAGCCAACACTGCCCAAAATCTCCAATTTCAAAAAGATAGAAATCCCCAATTGTTAGGGTTTGATTCAAAAGTCATAGATTCCTTTCAAACTTAATTTAAATGATTGAATTAAGTTATATTAAGTATTAATTGATGATTTCCTATGGTTTTCATGATATTTCCCCATGAACCTATGAAATCCCCCTATTTCTCAATTGTGATGAATGATGTGGGTCTTTGTTGATGAAAGAAGAATTTTATGAAATTATGCATGAGATGATAGAATCACATGAATTGTAATGAAATCCATGACTAATTCTTGAATTCTATATGTGATGATTGAAAGTAGGTTTTGACCTCAAGGAGGTAAATTATGAGATTATGCATGACTTTATGAAATCTATGAAATTGATTAAAGGACACTTTGAGAGAAGTGTCAATGACTATGATGTTGTTGTTGTGTTGTTGAAAGGCATTCTCATACACACATATGAACATGATGTGAAAGGTTTTCTCACATAATGAGATTATGCATGTCTTTATGAAATCTATGAAATTGCTTAAAGGACACTTTGAGAGAAGTGTCAATGACTATGATGTTGTTGTTGTGTTGTTGAAAGGCATTCTCATACACACATATGAACATGTTGTTGAAAGGCATTCTCATACACACATATGAACATGATGTGAAAGGTTTTCTCACATAATGATGATTCTAAGGTTGAAAGACTTTCTCACCTAATTGAATCTAAGATTTATATGTAGACATGGATGGTGAATGGTTTTCTCACGCATGATCTAAAGAGCTATCCTAATGAACTATCTTGGATTGATTGTCAAGGACATCCTTCCATAAGACATGAATTAAGTTAAGACTGAATAAATACTCTGTGGGATTTATGCTTAGCACCGAGTGAATATTGAATATGAGATGGAAGCTCTTCCGTCATAAAGACCGAGTTTCGAGAAACAATCTCATGAGATGGAAATTGTTCTGTCACAAAGGCCGAGTTTCTAGTAGCAATCTCCTTATCTCATAAACGACGTGCCCCCGTAGGATATATATATAGTGGATCCACCTAAGCTAACAAACCATGGTTCTACCTTAAGCAAGTAGGAAAACCCTTTTCGGTGTGGGTAACACCGGGTGATCATGTTATAGATCACATGGTCTCATGTCGGTTAAGCCTAATTCCCACTCATGACAAGATTAATAATGAACTAAGGCATGCTTAAGGAAGTATCCCGCAGGTGTTCAAAGCTTTAAAGATGATGCTAGC
>JAJONR010009791.1:0-21086 GCA_029582245.1 Solanum etuberosum
GTATTTTTATAATATTTTATCCTTGTTTTTATATTATCTATCTCGCTAGTTACTGCAGAGATTTCCCAATATATTCTGTTTAATAAGTGATTTTCTTGGTGATACTTATGTACTTGTTCTAAAAACCATTCAAGTTTTTTAAGTCTTTTATATTCTTTTTCGTAGTTAGTAAGTCTTAATTGTTCTGTATTAATATTTTTATATGTAATACCAATTTGTTTTGCGTATATACTTGTTTTCATGTATTAATTCTTTCGTACATGGCTCTGATACCAGTTTTTTTTTTTTTGGTACATTGACTTGTTGAACTTTAGATGTTTTGGTACATTGACTTTCAGGTTCTAGGCATTATTTTTGCATTTATTTTTTTAGACTTTCGGAGTTAATGAGAATTCCCTATTTTTCCTATTAACATTTAAACCTGCTTCCGTATCTTTAAATGCTTTAGTTTCATTAATTTGGTTAGTTGGGTTGTAGTAACAGTTCTCCCACCGGAGGGTTAGTGTGGGTGCCACTCACGATGGTCTGGGTCGTGACATTGATTTATGGGAGCCACTCTTGATTTTTATTTCTTTGGTTGTTGTTTCTCTTTCATGGTCTTCTCTTCTTCCTTTTTCTCTCAGTTTTTCTTTTTTTAAAAAGAATTATTTGAAAACCAATTCAATTACTCCTTCAATTTCATAATATAAATAAAAATATATTTTATTTTTTATGGTTAAATAATTATCTAAGATGTTAATAGTCAAATTTAAATACGAATTTAATTCGTATTCGTATCGTAGGATTAAACCATTTTTCATTTATCATATTTTAAAATCTTCATCTTCCTAATTCATTTCTTTTTAACTTCTACTTTTAGGATCCATTTAAACATAAAAATTACTTACTTTTTTAAAATAATATGTTTTTAACTCACTTTTCACTATTGAAATGTATTAAAGTACATTCAAACATGAACATCATTTCGAATATTTTTTGCAAAAATCATTTTGAATATATATATAAATTTAATTATATTTGTATTTAAAGAATCAAATTTTCTGACAAAAATATTCAGAAAATTTTCTTTTTTCCAATTCCTAATATTGAAAGATATAATTTTGATAAAATTTTCATTTTAGAAGAAAAAGAAGAAGAAACATTCGAAGTTGAAGAAGAATGATGTCTGGATTTTTTTTTCTTTTGGATATGATGAGCTTAAAGAACAGTGGACCCCATAATTCGCTAGATATAAATTATTTAGTATACTTTTATGGATAAATTACCTAACAACACACCATTTATTGTCATATTTTCTTATTTTCCCTACTATTCCAAAAAATATCAAAAATCCCTTCTTTTGCTCTGACATCCTTTTTTCCAGATACATTAATTTGAAATCTAATACCCATTATTTTCCTTTCCTTTTTTTCACATCACAAATCTCTCCACACTTGCCTCCATTAATCGATTTTTTATTTTCAAATATTTTCTCTTTCCAATTAATGATTTCAAGTTATTCAAGCGGTAGATTTCTTTTCATCCTTTCATTTTCCGATTTCTTTTAATTTTTTTATTTATTAGGTTTTTCATCTTAAAAAATTATTGAATTTGTTACTCCCAGCCTCTTTACTGAAACATCAATGTACTCGATAACTTGATTGTTGATTCATTCATGTACATACTTGATAACTTAGTTGTAGTTAGTTGTTGATTCATTCATGTTGTATTAAATTTGTCGACAAGTTTGATTCAAAAATTGAGAATTTTTTGGAATAAAGGGAAGATTTTAAAAAAATATTATAGTACTTATCAATCTACTTAATATTTTAGAAATAGTAATGTATCATGAGTAATATATCCATCTCGAGATGATAAATTAAAAATTTGACTAGACAACACAATACATGTAATTCAATATCTTTCATTAACAGATCTCTTTACCCTGAAGTTAAAGTTATAAATAGTAATGTATCATGCACAATTTTATGGGCATAATACATAAATACATAAAAACTGATAATCTTATTGTATCAAATACATTATTATCAACTACAAAATGATACATTTATAGATACACTTTATTTCAGCTTACATACACCCTTCTTTCACAACCTTATTATATCAGATACATTATTATCAACTACAAAATGATACATTATATAAAAAATGTATCTTATCAACTTGAAATCTTCCACAATTGGATATATATCTTTCAAGTCAAACAATGTATCTTCTTCCAGAATCATAGACTGAATAAAGATACTCAGATGACAACCAGTTAACATTAAAAAAACTAGTGATACATTCCATAAAACAGTTATTTCTATGTATCTGTCACAAACAATCAAAAAACTAACTTATACTTAATATCAGCTACAAAATATAAATATTATCTAATATATACCCTCATTCTTGAACATTTTGATACTTTTACAACAAATTGCATGTATAATGCATGATCTATAAAGTGTAGTATTTCACAAACATAATAAGATACAAAAATAGTAATGTATCATGCTAAATATTTGGTCATGATACAATGATTAAAATTAATACTACATGTATCACACAGTAATGTGTCAAACTCTAGTAAATGCAAAAAATGTGCCTGAAAATAAATAGTGGGACTGTACATAACGCTACCCAAATCATTACAGAATTCCTTATGAAGTTTTTTTCAGAATATTTTTTTGCGTACTCTGAGGCACCAGATCTATGGGCTAATACACACGAAAACAAAGAAAGTTGCGTGATTTCTAAAAGTTGGCTTGTAAATGTGAAAATGTGCCTGAAAAAATGGTGGGATTGTACCTAACTCTTCCCTAACTCATTACGGAGGTCTTCATAAAGTTTTTTCAGAAATTTTTTTTGGGTCCTCTGAGGCGCCCGATCGATAGGCTTATAAACATGAAAAACCAAGAAATTCGTACAATTCCTAAAAGTTTCTTGTAAATGCGAAAATATGTTCTAAGAAAGTCTCATGCTTATGATTTATTCAGATGTGTTATATTTCTGCCACTCAGTTCAGTTATTGTTTCACTTATCCATATTAAATACTCGTACATTGAATGTACAAATTTCATTGAACTTGCATCATTTTAGGATGCATATACAGGTGTTCAGGATCATCAACGGGCATTTTGCTGAGATCACTCGGTCACTCATCAACTTTTGGTGAGGCCTCCTAGATTTTTGGGGACTCCAGTCTTTAGTTTACTTTTAGTAATTGTTTAAGGTTTTCGTGGGTCTTGTCCCGATGCCTATCTTAAAACGGTAGAGGCTTCATCGATAGATAGTACTGAGAGTCTTTCAGTATTCCTATTCAGATGTTTTGTTAAAACTATTACTGCTTTCATTCAATATTTTAAACAGTTTAATTGAGTACTTTACTTTATGATTTAATTCAGTTTTAAAGTCTATATGTGGTTGAGTCAGTCTTCTGTTAAGTAGTCAGTCAGGCCAAGGGTTTACTTGGGGACCAATAATGGTTTTCGAGTGTCGACCACGTCCAGGGTGTACACTCGGGAGTGACAATTTATTATTGGAAAATGTCTTTTTTCAAATGGTTTTATATGAATAGTCTTAGTATAACTAGTTTCTCGAAATGTGCATTACACGCATATGCCGAGTCAAATAATGTACGATTCTATAGGATAATATTAAGCAATAAATGTCTAATGGAACCTAGTAAAAACCAAGTGATTAAAAAATTCATTTAATTGGAAGAGGATAGATACGTCAACTTCAAATATTGTCCCACTATCCATCTATTCCAAAACCAACTGCCTTTTATTTTTCCTAATATCTTTCATTTGTATGTTCTTCTAAAGAACCTAATTTCTCACGAGGTATAAATTTGATTGTTAAATGGCCAAAAACCAGAGACTTGTCAATCCAAATGGATAAATGTTCCATTTTATGTAATTGCTTCATTACTATTTGAAAGAAGAAAAATAGTATCAATCTCAAGATATTCTTATGTGAAAATTTTTATAGGTATTTGCCACCGATCGAATTCCCAAAGAAGTTGCATCATCATAAAAAGCTCAAACACCTCATTTGTGTTTACTATAATCAAAGGATTATGGACTGCCATAACTTTATTGTTGTTGCCGAGCACTAATGAACTTTCCTATGATTTCGAAGGAATATTTGGGCATGGTTGCATAAATCGCTACTACTTGAAATTGGCGAGTAAAAGTGAAAAAATCTTATGTATCTGTAAATATCAATTAAATAATCATTGCCTATATATTGTAACACCCCGGTTTTTGAAAGAACTAGAATTAGAAAGAAACCATTTTTGGAAAGATTAAATTTGGAATTTTTGGCAAGTTATGCTAAGTATGAGTTTTGGATCAACTTCAAACGACCATAACTTTTAGTACAAGATGAGTTAGGTCGGCTATACTTTACCAAATGAAAGGTATTGGAATCCTCTTTCCAACGTCAACGAGTTTGCTAATTTTTGAGCTCGTATGAGGGAGATATGCCCATTCGAAGTTGGGCTATCCAGTTAAGGAAAGTCACCCGGATTTAAGAGCGGTATTTTTATCTTTTCCTTACCCAATCAAGTTGTTTTGTTTTTAGTAATTAATTAGGGATCTAAACTGATTTGTTTCAGTTTACGCAATCAAATAAACGCCTAGGGTTTTGAGAATAGTTCAAGAAGAGGAGAGAGGGAAAAAAATCAAGGCGTTCTTGGAGATTTCTTGCGGAATCAAAGGTCGTTTCACCAAGGGTTGATCCCTAAAGAGGTATGTGAGTTAACATAGCATGGGGTTCATTCACCCACGTGCCAATCATATTAATTTCAGTGTTAAATTCGTTCTAGAAAGTTGAAGTTTGATGTTCTTGAATGGTGTTCTTAGAATTGACTTTTGTTCTTGACTTGGGATGAGATTGATGAGTTCTTGAGGAAATCATGTAGATTTTAGAGTTGTTTTGAGTAGATTCTTGTGTACATGTATTGGATATCTGAATCTAAAGAGAAATATAGAAAAAGAAGCGAATTTAGTCAAATTAAGGTTAGAAAATGAGGAAGAAAAAGCCGGGCAGAAACTAAAGTACCAGATCCGCTTCGCGGCCCTGTTCCCGAGAAGTGAAACTTTCCTCTCCGCATCGCGCAGATAACGCGGACTCTACTGTTTCAAAAACTATTTTGCGATCAAATATTAAAATTCATCTCCGCATCGTAGACTTGCTCCCAGACAATGTTTTTTTTTCCGTTTCTCACGATTAACTATCTAGAAACACTCTTAATCATCACGATATCCTTTCTATAATAAATCATAACCTTGAATTCATAATTCAAATTCAAGGTAGAGCTAAGAGTCAAGTCTTGAGAGTTCTTCGAGTCTTTTCACAAGTCTTTTACAATTATTTTAGACTTGTTTTAAGACTTAAGCATTGAGTTTGAGAAAGAGTAGAGACGATTTCATTTTCTTTAAAATGTTATATGGGGACTAAGTATTCCCAAAGAGTAAATATTTTCACATTTAAGATGAGAGGAAACATCGATTTCCAAATGAGTTTTCATGAGCAGTTCTGAGTACCATCTCTTTGAAGAGATAGAATTTTTGAGTAATAATCCCAAACCACAGAGAAAGTCATGTTTTTAAGCATATGAGCCGAGTATATTTTTTGGAGTAGTATTGAGCACCGATATGGGGACGAGTTCATACAAGTCTAAGTCTTCAAAAACCATGTAGCCAACGTCGGTAGAAAGGGTCATACTTTTTAGATGATTCCTTAATGCTTTTAAGCATAGCTTAGTGGATCAACTTAGTTGAGGCGTTCTAAATTCCGGCAAGTTATAGGACATTTCTGGCAGCGTGGGCAAGACGCTTATCATCACATAGCTCATAGTGATGGTTGTCGGTTAGAGAATCTCCCAAACAGAGTTTATTTTTATTCTTATATACAACTGAAATATTATTGAATTTTCCAATACTTCGAGATGTTATCTACTGTTTTAAATGCTTTATATAAACTGCATCTTTATTGTTGTTTTATTTCTGCATTGAGTTGAGTATCCATGAGTTGAGTAAAGCTGAGGTAAGTGTTTCTTTCAGATTCCAGTTCAAACTTGTGTATTGTTTAGATTTCGCCTCACATGCTCGTACATTCAGTGTACTGACGCCATTTGGCCTGCATCATTTTATGATGCAGATACAGGTAACCAGGATCAGCATCCAATGCTTCGCTGTTCCAGTTGAGCATTTCAAAGTCATTTGGTGAGACTCTTTACTTTCCGGAGGATCCCTTTTATATTTCTTTGTCATTTCAGTTGTTAGGATGATCAGGGGTCTTGTCCCGACATTCCTCATAGTATTATAGTTTTCATAGACAAATAGTTATAGTTCATTAGTCTTTTCATTTTCATTCTGTTTATGTTGAGACTTGAGTTGCCTTATTGGCCAGTTGAATGTTTCTTTACAACATTCTAGTTATTTCATGAATTTATCTTTGTTGAGTAAAGTCTTCAGCTGAGTAGTACGTCAGGCCAAGGGTTCGCTTGGGGCCAACAATGGTTCTCGAGTGCTTGTCCCGCCCAGGGTGTAGGCTCGGGGCGTGACATATATCATCTAAATAATCGTTGCCTATATATCATCAAAATAATTATCATCTATTTCATTGTACTTTTTGAGGTTAACAATTTTTTTTGTCTAATCAATTTGAAAATATAGTTGTCAATATTAGAGGAGTAATTACTAGGGAGAGACTATCTTTTTCAGCCTTTGAAAAATAAAACTGTCAAAATCAAGAAGGAAAAAAATCAAAGAGGAATGAAACTAGATAAATAAAATAGGATTTTCGGACCTTGAGAAGATAGGGAAATTCAACAGTCACAACGTTGGTGCCTCCCGAAAAATGGTGAAGGGAGTGATTTAAGTTATATAGCTCATCTCGTCAAATAGAAAGTAGCATCACCGGGGGGGGGGGGGTTATATTCCGTAAATTAGGTTGTCTGGAATCTTTTATATTGAAGAAGATATACATAAAAGTAGTGAAAAGATGGTCAAATAAGCAGGTGAGATTTTTAAAATATAAAACAATGATACAAAAATAATGATAAAATAGTAATAGTTTCCTAAATTGATGGATATTTACAGTCGATATTGTTATGTATTTATTATTGGAAAAAGTTTTTTGTGGATAGTCTTAGTATAACTAGTTTCTCGGTACGTGTGTTGTACCTGTATTGTACGATTTTATTGAATAATATTAGTGGTAAATAACTAACAGAAACTCAGTAAAAGCTAGGTGATCTAAAAATTCATTTATTTGGAAGAGAATATATATGATAACTTCAAATGTTGTCATTCAAAAACCAACTTCCTGTTGTATTCCTTAATCTCTTTTATTTGTTTTGTTCTTCCGAAGAATTTAAGTCCCATGAGGCATAAATTCAATTGTTGAAGGGCAAAAACTCAATGATCAGTCAATTCAAAGGGAAAAGGTTCAATTTTATGTAATTCCTTCATTAGTATCCAAAAGAAGAAAAATAATGTCAATGTCAAAATATTCTTATGTGATAATAGACAATGGACTAACAAAAGTTCATTGTTGTCACCGACTTTATTATTTAATTTCTACTAATTTTAAGGACATCTTTTAGCATCGTTGTATATAGCGCTACTGCTTAAACTTTTAAAGAGGATTAATATGTCAACTTCAAACATTATCCCTCCACACGTGTTTTCCAAAAATTAACAACTTTCTTTTATAATCTTTTTCCTTTGTATTGTTCTTCTAACGCATTTGTTGATGTTGTTGCATGAAGATAGCATATTTCTAGAAATTTCAGAACACAAAATAACATAATTTACCTAACACACAAAATCGTGAGGCAGTCCATCGGTCTAGGCCCGTAAAGAAGGAACCTATTTGTTTTCAACTCTTACATTTCAAAATAAAAAATAATACTTTTTACTTCTAAAAAACTTGGCCTGAGAGGCTATAAGTTTGTCATCTTCTTAGCTCTGTTTATCTGTTATACATGCAAGATTATTTACTCTTTATAAAAAATATGATTCCTTTTTATTCAAAAGCACAAGGAAGTACTAAAGTTTTAAAAAAACACTAAATTCTCCGTTGATAAGAATTAGAGTAGATTTTCATCGACTAGAAAACAGTCAAAATAAAAAAGAAAAATAATTTTAAAAAATGGATTAAATAAGGCAAATAATAAGACTTTCAAACTTTGAGAAGATAGCAAGCTTGAACAACTACAACACAGGTGCAAAGGTGTCTCCTAGAGAATGGTTGAGAGAGTAATGTGAATTCCCTACAACTATGATCGTCCCATTGAAAAAAATATTGATGAATGGTGATATTCGAGTTGAATCAATATTGTGAGTGATACTAATAATTGCACGAGGGTATGTGATTGATAGAGTTTAAGTTATATATATGTTGTCAATAGTAGAAGACATTCATTTTTATTTTTTCTTAATTGGTAGAACTAAATATGTAAAATATTTTAGAAAATATTTTAAAGAGAATAATAGAAAAGATTTTAAAGAGAATAATAGAAAATATGAATTATTTCAAACACTTCGTTTTGGATTCATAAAGCATATATTTCATGTAGTTTATGATATTATTACGCTCACCTTTTGTCACGCCCCGAGCCTACATCCTGGACGCGACTACACTCGAGAACCATTGCTGGCCCCAAGCAGACCCTTGGCCTAGCTAGACTCTCAACGGAAGACTTAAGCATCAATGAAAGAAATCAAACGCAAACTTTACTCAACTGTCTCAAAAGTAAACTTAGAATGTTTTAGGAATAAATATTCAACTTAGCCAAAAAGGCAACTCAAGTCTCAACATGAACAACTGAAAATGAAAAGACTCGTGAACTAATAATGTCTAACAATCTATCTATTAAGCCTCTAGTACTATGAGGGATGATGGGAAAAGGCCCCCGATCATCCTAACAGAACTGAAATGATAAAATATAATAGAGGGATCCTCCTGAAGCAAGGAGGCTCACCAAATAACTCTAGAACTAGATCGGATCAACGAAGTATTGAATGCTGATCCTGATTACCTGTATCTGCATCATAAAATGATGCAGGCCAAATGGTGTCAGTACATGGAATGTACGAGCATGAGAGGGGAAATCTAAACAAGACATAAGCTTGAACTAGAACTGAAAGAAACACCTACCTCGTCTAGACTCAACTCATCTCAATATAAAGAAGTAATAAGGATGCAATACAAAGAAAAGCTTTAAAACATGTAGATAACAACTCAGTGCATGGAAAGACACAATAATAACTTAGTTTTGTATATGAAAATACAAGTAACTCTGTGGGAGATTCTCTAACCGACAACCATAACTATGAGCTATGTGATGATACAACGTCTCACCCACGCTGCCAGAACTGTCCTATACTTTGTCGGGATAAAGAACTCCTCAACTAAGTGGATCCACTAAGCAATGTTTAAAAGCAATAAGGAATCATCTAAAAAGTTTGATCCTCTCTACCCACGTTGGCTACATAGTTTATGGAGACTTTGAGTTATTTGAACTCGTTCCCATATGGATACTCAATACTACTCCCAAAATGTAACTAGCTCATATGTTTAAAAATATGACTTTCTCTGTTGTTTGAGATTATTACTCAAAAATCTCTCTTAAAAGAGATGGTACTCAGAACTGCTCATGAAAACTCTTTTGGAAATCAGTGTTTCCTCTCATCTTAAATGTGAAAACATTTACACTTGGGAAATACTTAGTTCCCATGTATCATTTTAATGAAAATGAACTCAACTCTAGTCTTCCTCAAAGTCAATGCTTAAGTCTTAAATAAGTTTAAAAAATTTGTAAAAGACATCTTAAAATGACTCGAAGAACTCTCAAGACTTGACTCTTAACTCTACCTTGAATTTGAATTATGAATTCAAGGTTATCATTTGTGATAGGAAGGATATCGTGATGATTAAATGAGTTTCAGATAGTTGATTATGAAAAACATTGTCTGGGGAGCAAGTCCAAGACGCGGAGATGAATTATAATACTTGGTCGCAAAAAAGTTTTGAAACAGTGGAGTCCACGTTCTCTCTGCGATGCGGAGAGGAAAGTTCCACTTCTGAGGAACAGGTCCGCGTCTGTACTTTATTTTCTGCCCGATCTTTTCTTACTCGTTTTGGACCCTAATTCACCTAAAATCGAATGGTTTCTTTTCCAATTACTTAGATTCAAATACTCAACTAATGTACATGATAATATACTCCAAACCACCCTCAATTCACTAAGTTTTATCTCTGGAACTCATCAAACCCATCCAAATTCAAGAACAGAAACAATACTCTTAAGAAACAAATCAAGAACTCAAATTATTCAACTTCAAGAACGAAACTTCATTGAAAATAACATGATTGGCGTGTGGGTGAATGAACCCAACACTATGAGAAACTCACATACCTTTATTTGGCAAAACAAATCCTCGAATTGCGAAAACCTTGTTCATTCTTCCTTTTCTCCTCTTTTCCTCTTTTTGAATTCTCCTCTAAACCCTAACGTAGTTTAGGATTGTAAAACTGAACCAAATCAGTTGAGACCCCTAAAAATTATTAAAAATGAGTTAAATCTGATAGGGTAAGGAAAAGACCAAAATACCCCTCTTAAATACGGGTAACTTTCCTTAAATAGACAGCCCAACTTCAAATAGTCATAGCTCCCTCATACGAGCTCGAAAATTAGCAAACTCAGTGGTGTTGGAAAGAGAATTCCAATACCTTTCATTTGATATCTTATGGGCCACCAAACTCATCCTGTACTAAAAGTTATGGTCGTTTGAAGTTGATCCAAAACTCATACTTAGCATAACTTGCAAAATTTTGGATTTTGCTATTTCTAATTTAGTTCTTTCTATTTTTTTTAGATCTTTCAAATACCGAGGTGTTACAATATCTCCCCCTTGGGAACATTCGTCCTCAAATGAGATTAGTCTAACTAGACTAAGTGTGTAACATCTAACATTAAGCTCAAACACCCAATAAGGAGTATATTACATAATATTTCAACTTAAAATAAAAGATGTGTACCTTAATTTGGAATTTCTCTGAACTCGAAGAGATGTGGGTATCTCTTCTTCATATCCTCCTCAACTTCCCAAGTAGCTTCCTCAATAAACTGATTCTTCCACAGAACCTTGACTGATGCTACCTCCTTGGTTCTCAACTTGTGAACCTGGCGATCTAGTATCTGAACGAGAATCTCTTCATAAGATAAGCTACCCTTAATACCAATATCTTCAATAGGTATGATAAGCGAAAGACCGCCCATATACTTCTTCAACATGGAAACGTGAAATACCGGATGAACCACTGCTAATTCTGACGGTAGCTCCAATTCATAAGCTACATTGCCAATCCTTTTGGATATCCTGTAAGGGCCAATATACCGGGGACTAAGCTTCCCCTTCTTGCCAAACCTCATAACACCCGTCATGGGTGAAACCTTCAAGTAAACCCAATCATCTACTTCAAACTCTAAGTCTCTTCTCCTAACATCTGTATAGGATTTCTGACGACTCTTCACTACACTTCTTCATACTACTCCACCAATAGACTTCTCTCAAGTCGCTATACATCTTTATGGAACCCGGATGGATAGAATATCTGGAGCTATGAGCTTCCTCCAAGATCCTCTCTTGGAGTTCATCCACCCTTGGCACACACAATCTACCTTGATACCTCAATACACCATCTCTCCCTTGTTAAAAAAGCCATCACTTTTTGGTTATCAACATTTGCCTCTAATTAAAGCAAAATAGGATCTTGGTCTTGTTTCTCTTTTACTTCAGACACTAATGATGATTTAGCCCCATTCATCACCACCACTCCACCTTGATTGGAATCCGTTAACCGGACCCCCAATCGTGCAAGTTTGTGCACATCTTTGGCTAATACTTTCTAGTCTTCCTCAACATGGGCAGTATTACCCATAGATAATCTGCTCAAAGCATCAGCAACAACATTAGCCTTACCTGGGTGATAGAGAATAATCATATCATAATCCTTGAGTAACTCCAACCACCTACTTTGTCTGAGATTAAGCTCTTTCTGACTAAACACATATTGAAGACTCTTTTGATCGGTGAACACATCTACATGAACACCATAAAGGTATTGACACCATACATTTAAAGAAAACACTACAGTATTTAACTCTAGATGATAGGTTGGGTAATTCCTCTCGTGAAGCTTAAGCTGTCTAGAGGCATAAGTTATAACCTTGCCATTCGGCATTAATGCAGAACCCAGTCAAACTATGGACGCATCACGATACACAACAAAGTCGTGCGTACCTTCTGGTAAGGTAAATACTGGGGCAATAGTCAACATAGTTTTCAATTCCTGAAAGCTTTTCTCACAAGCTTCAGACCATTGAAACTTAACTATTTTCTGAGTCAACTTAGTCAACGGGGATGAAATAGATGAGAAACCCTCGATGAACCTTATATAATATCCAGCCAACCCCTAGAAACTCCTAATATCGGTTGGAGATGTGGGTCTAGGCCAGTTCTGCACTGCCTCTATCTTTTGAGTGTCAACTCGAATCCCATCACCGGAAACAATATGGCTTAAGAATGCCACAGACTCAAGCATAAATTTACACTTAGAAAATTTAGCATATAACTCTTTATCCTTGAGAGTTTGGAGGACTATCCTGAGATGACTAGCATGAACTTTCTCATTCCTCGAATAGATTAGAATGTCATCAATGAAAATGATAACAAACATATCTAGATAAGTCTTAACCACTATGTTCATAAGATCCACGAATACTGAAGGAGCATTATTCCAACCAAAGGACATAACTAGGAACTCATAATGACCATAGCGGGTTCTGAAAGCTGACTTAGGGATGTCACTTTCTCTTACTCTCAACTGATGATAGACAGATCTGAGGTCTATCTTAGAAAAACCAGTGGCACCCTGAAGTTGATCGAAGAGATCATCAATTCTAGGAAGAGGATATGTATTCTTGATAATAACCTTGTTCAACTGACGGTAATCTATACACATTCTAAGAGAACCATCTTTCTTTCTCACAAATATGACCGGAGTGCCCCAAGGTGAGACACTAGGTCGAATGAAACCTTTCTCAAGAAGATCTTTCAACTGCCTTTTAACTCTTTCAACTCTGTTGGAGCCATTTTGTATGGCGGAATAGAGATAGGACAAGTATCGGGAAGAATATCTATACTGAAGTCTATTTCTCTCTCAGGAGGGAGTCTGGGAAGATCGTGTGGAAAGACTTCTGGAAACTCACTAATAACTGAAACTGAATGAATAGGTGGTGTCTCAACACTAGAGTCATTAACTCGTACTTAGTGATAGATGCAGCCCTTGGAAATTAACTTTCTGGCCTTAAGGTATGAAATAAAACGACCCTTAGGCACTGCTTAACTACTCATCCACTCAATAACTGGCTCATTAGGAAACTGAAACTTAACTACTCGAGTTCTACAATCAACTTAGTCATAACAGGCATGAAGCCTCTCCATACCTAGAATGACATCAAGATCTACCATATCTAACTCTACTAAGTTAGCCATGGTGTCCTTGTGATTGACGGAAATGGTACAACCACGATAAACTCTCTCAGCTAGAATAGATTCACCAACAGGTGTAGAAACACTAAAGGGCTCAAGAAGTTGCTCAGGAAGGATATTAAAATTCATAGCAACATAAGGAGTCACAAAAGATATACTTGCTCCTGGACCTACAAAGCATATACATCAAAAGTAAATACTTTGATCATACTAGTGACAACATCTGGTGAATCCTCTTGCTCTTTGCTACTAGTGAAAGCATACAGATGGTTCTCTCCTCCGCCTATCCCTGAAAAAGCTCCTCTAGGTGCAGCTCTGTCTGGTGGAGCAACTGAAGAAGATTGGGCTCTATTACCCCCATTACCACTACCTTGCCTATTCTTTGGGCACTCTTTCATAAAGTGACCATTTTGACCACACTTCAAGAAACCAGTGGAGCCATCGTGTCACGTTCCAGGGTGGTTCCTACCATACTTAGCAAATGTAGGAGTCCAATTTCCTCCTTGTGCCACACTACCTTGAGACTGTGCATGTCTAGCTCTGAAATTTTGTGAATTGTGATTATTGAACTCACCTCTGTTTCTTGGTGCAGGTGCACTAGCAGATGTTGGAGTAGGTC
Source organism: Solanum etuberosum (assembly GCA_029582245.1). Classification (NCBI taxonomy): domain Eukaryota; kingdom Viridiplantae; phylum Streptophyta; class Magnoliopsida; order Solanales; family Solanaceae; genus Solanum; species Solanum etuberosum. The sequence goes on from JAJONR010009791.1 coordinate 14,179, forward strand.
CCTTTTGCTTTTGTTGGAAAGATGTCTGGTTTGCATTCCTCTTCTACTGTCCGGACTCATTTCCTGCAGTCTTAGCTTTCTTGTTTTGGAACTCTTCCCTATCTCTTAGCTTATCTTCCTCAACCTGTTGCACATGGATCATAAGTCTTGCTATGTCCATGTCTTCTATCAACATAGCTGCCTTTCCCTCCTTGCTTGACAGACGAGACAACCCAGATACAAATAAACTCATCCTGCTCCTCATATCAGCAACCATCTCCGGAGCATAATGGGAAAGTTGGGTGAACTTGAGGATATTCTCATGCACGCTCATAGATTCCTACTTAAGAGTGATGAATTCTCTTAACTTTGCCTCTCTTAGCTCACAGGGAAAGAAACGCCCCATGAAGGCACTCTCGAACACAACCCAACTCATAATCGGTGCACCCTCAGCTCTACCCTTCTTCCATTGGTCAAACAAAATTCTAGCAACACCCTTCAGTTGGTATGCAGCTAGTTCCACTCGCTCAACTTCAACAACATGCATAACCTCAAACACTTTCTGCAATTCCTCTACAAAGTTTTCCGGATCCTCAGTGACACTTGAACCAGTGAAGCTTGGAGGATTCATCCTTAAGAACTCACGGATCCTAGAAGTATCAGCCACTTCCTGTCGATTCTCTCTTTGTTGCCCAGCTTGGTTGGTTACAACTTGGCTCAACATCTGGATAGCTTCACAGAACTCAACATTAGTGACCTCTCCTGGGGGTAGCCCTTCTGGTGCATTAGGTACCCCTTGATCCTCAACGTTCCTCCTAGCAGGACGACCTCAGAAAACTCTTCGTGGAGGCATGATCTGAAAGATACGCATCAGCACGAGTTAGAAAGAAACTTTTATAGAGATGAACTCTATCGCACGAAAAGAGTATGAAAAAAGTGAGATAGTTCCTAGATGTTGTAGCCTCCTAATTATAGATGTGGCACGCTTCACACTGATAACTTGGACTCTACATACACGAATTTATAGACTTTCTAGGATTCTTGAACTCTGTGCTCTGATACCAAGTTTGTCATGCCCCTGGACGCGACTGGAACTCGAGAATCATTTCTGGCCCCAAGAGAACCCTTGGCCTTGCTAGACTCTCAGCGGAAGACATAAGCATCAATGAAAGAAATAAAACGCAAACCTTACTCAACTGTCTCAAAAGTAAAGTTAGAATGTTTTAGAAATAAACATTCAACTTAGCCGAAAAGGCAACTCATGTCTCAACATGAACAACTAAAAATGAAAAGACTCATGAACTAATAATGTCTAACTATATATCTATGAAGCCCCTAGTACTATGAGGGATGATGGGACAAGACCCCCGATCATCCTAACAGAACTGAAATGATAAAACATAATAGAGGGATCCTCCAGAAGCAAGGAGGCTCACAAAATAACTCAGGAACTCGACTGCATCAATGAAGCGCTGGATGCTGATCCTGATTACTTGTAAAATGATGCAGGACAAATGGCGTCAGTACATGTAATGTACGAGAATGTGAGGGGAAATCTAAACAAGACATAAGCTTGAACTGGAACTGAAAGAAACACTTACCTCGTCTCGACTCAAATCATCTCAATATAAAGAAGTAATAAGTATGCAATATAAAGAAAAACTTTAAAACTTATAGATAACAACTCAGTGCATGGAAATACACAATAATAACTTAGTTTTGTATATGAAAATACAAGTAACTCTGTGGGAGATTCTCTAACCGACAACCATCACTATAAGCTATGTGAGGATACAACATCTCGCCTACCCTGCCAGAACTGTCCTATACTTTACCGGGGTATAGAACTCCTCAACTAAGTGGATCCACAAAGCTATTCTTAAGAGAAATAAGGAATCATCTAAAAAGTATGACCCTCTCTACCCATGTTGGCTACATGGTTTATGGAGACTTTCAGTTATTTGAACTCGTCCCCATATTGGTGTTCAATACTACTCCCAAAATGTAAATAGCCCATATGTTTAAAAACATGACTTTCTCTGTTGTTTGAGATTATTACTCAAAAATCTATCTATTAAAAGAGATGGTACTCAGAACTGCTCACGAAAACTCTTTTGAAAATCGGTGTTTCCTCTCATCTTAAATGTGAAAACATTTACTCTTGGGAAACACTTAGTTCCCATATATCCTTTTAATGAAAATGAACTCAGCTCTACTCTTCCTCAAACTCAATGCTTAAGGCTTAATCAAGTTTAAAAGATTTGTAAAAGACTTCTTAAAATGACTCGAAGAACTCTCAAGACTTGACTCTTAACTCTACCTTGAATTTGAATGATGAATTCAAGCTTACGATTTGTGATACGAAGGATATCGTGATGATTAAATGAGTTTCAGATAGTTAATTATGAAAAACGGTTGAAAAATACTGTCTGGGGAGCAAGTCCATGACACAGAGATGAATTATAATATTTAGTCATGAAAAAGTTTTGAAACAGTGGTGTCCGCATTCTCTCCGCGATGCAGAGAGGAAAGTTTCACTTTTGGGGAACAAGTCCGCATCAGTCCACGACGCGGACCTGGTACTTTATTTTCTGCCCGATCTTTTCTTACTCGTTTTCGATCCTAATTCGCCTAGAATCGAATGGTTTCTTTCCCAATCACTTAGATTCAAATAGTCAACTTATGTACACGATAATCTACTCCAAACCACCCTCAATTCACTAAAATTTATCTCAAGAACTCATAAAACCCATCCAAATTCAAGAACGGAAACAATACTTTCAAGAAACAAATAAAGAACTCAAATTCTTCAACTTCAAGAATGAAACTTCACTGAAAATAACATGTTTGGCGTGTGGATGAATGAACCCAACACTATGAGAAACTCACATACTTTGATTTGGCGAAACAAGTCCTCGAATCTCGAAAACCTTGTTCGTTCTTCTTTTTTTCCTCTTTTCCTCTTCTTGAATTCTCTTCTAAAATCCTAAGCGTAGTTTAGGATTGTAAAACTTACCCAAATCAGTTTAGATTCCTAATTAATTATTAAAAATAATTTAAATCTGATAGGTTAAGAAAAAGACCAAAATACCCCTCTTAAATCTAGGTAACTTTTCTTACATGGACAGCCCGACTTCAAACAGTCATATCTCCCTCATACGAGCTTGAAAATTAGAAAACTTGATGGCGTTGGAAAGAGGATTCCAATACCTTTCATTTGATATCTTATGGGCCACCTAAATCTTCCTATACTGAAAGTTATGGTTGTTTGAAGTTGACCCAAAACTCATACTTAGCATAACTTGCAAAATTTTGGATTTTGCTATTTTAAATTTATTTCTTTCTATTTTTTTAGCTCTTTCAAATACCGAGGTGTTACACCTTCTTTATTCTTATTTTAACTACTTTTCTAATAATTCAGATATTGCATCAGTGTAAAAATGAAAAAAGAAGAAGTAATGAGAACGAATAATAAGGTTATCTTAAATATTGTGTATTGAAGAAGATAAAAATGAAAGGAGTGAAAGGAAGGTCAAAGAATGTAATATCATATTCTGAAGCAAGGACATATATGCCATTTTAGTATTAAAAAGAAATAGGAGACAAATTGTTTATTTGACCAAAAAGTATTTTTGAAAATAAAAACAAATAAAATGAAAATAAAAGGAAAAGTCCTAACCCTATTCCTTTAACTCACATAACAAGTAAAGAGGAAAAAAGGGAAAATATTTTGAGTCTTTGTTGAAGGAAGCTGCTGCAGCTATTTGTGAAAAGCGAGAAGGAGAACAAAAATAGTGGGTCTGTCTTTCTATTAGAGTGAAGCTAAAGGTGTTGGAAGATATTTTAATAGGAGAAATAGAAGTGGAAGGTAACTTTTCTGAACTTAACTTAAAGATTTATATTTGTAAATTCCATGACTATAGAATTGGGATTGTAAGTTTAAGAAAATAAGGGTTAAAGAGATTGATGAATTTATTAAATTCTTGAAATTCGAGTGGGTACATCCAGTGGCGGAGCCAGAAATTTTATCAAGGCTCTTCAAGATTATTTTTTTTGATAAGTGAATTGAATGTTATTTGTTTAACCTAGGGATTCTACTATGAACAATCCCACAATTTGTCAATATCAAATACAAACAATCGAGTTTTTTTTTTCTTTTTGATGCATTGATTTTTTATGATAAAAATATATGATTATTGTATATAAAGTAAAATATTGATTGAAAAAATGCGTCTAGCTTTACAAAACTTAAATCACACCAGCAGAGAATGTTTTTTTCTTAAAAAAGAAGAAGAAGATAAAATGCATGTATCGACTGTAGCTTTGAGTTTAAAGTTGTTAACATATATAAACACAAATTTTTAATGTAAAATGTTGGAACAAGTGGTTTACTTGATATGATACCAAAATAGTTATTTGAGATAAACTCTCTTTTATAAGACATGTTTCTTGATACTTGAGATATGATTATCATTTTGGGAAAAGTTTTGTTCCTTACTTAAGAATAAGTATTTTGACATATGTTTTTCGTTAAAGTTTTATATACTATGATTTGATAAGAACTTAAATGTCTTATACCACTTTGAAAGGCTTTTACTGGTTATAAAAAAATGCATGTATAAATGGGAGTAGACCTTGATGGATCCTGTAGCTAACGATAGGTTCGTTATACCTAGTGCACCTTGTATTCACAAATTACTTATATAACCCATGCTAGTGGGATTGTAGAACTTGCATACCGTAACCGATATCCCTCGAGTAGGGATGTACTGATATGAATATTTGACTCCTAGCATGTTTTCTGACTTGTCCTTCATTAAATGGGTTGTGGTTAAGTGTTATTACTCACTGAGCTAGCGTCTCACTCCTCCCTAAATGTTTCTACAGAGAACTCAGGTGATATTAACGAGGATTTTATTAACTAGAAAGTGTTAATTAGTAGCATCTAGTTAGCCCCGCATAACTTCGCGTAGCAAGAGATTTATAGAATTGCTATGATTTATTTTATTTCAAAACTCTAAGAATCGCTCCATTTGTCCTTTTCTTTATTAGAGTCATTATTATTCCTTCGTTTTGTAGTTATGGGACTTTTTCGAACTTGTTTTTATTATTGGAGATGAATTGCTATTTTGGCGTGGCAATTAAATTATGGATTTTAGAGTTGTTATTAGTTGTGTTGTTGATTTCTGAGACAAGAAAAAATATGATAAACCTAAAAATAAAGGAAACTCTGCCCGATTTTCTGTAGAATTCTGGTAAGACTTGATTTGAGATTCTCTCCCTTAGCGTCGCTCATCGTCCTCAATTGGGACGTGACAAAAAAAAACATGTGAAATATTTTAAATCTCACACAACGATATAAAGCTAACTGTAAAATAGTTTCTTAAATTGATAGATATATACAGTCGAGATTGTTCTTTACTTATTATAGGTATTTGTCTTTTTTTAATTGGTTTGATGTGGATGGTTTTAGTATAAGTAGTTCTTCGGCCGTTGCATGTGTATACCTAGTAAGTTAATATACTATTTTATAGAATAACGTTAGCAATAAATGTCTGACAAAATCCTAGTCAAAGATAGATGATCTAAAAATTTACTTAATTGGAAGAGGATAAATATGTCAACTTAAAATATCACCCCTCAATCCATATATTTCAAAACCAACTACTTTTTCCGCCCTAATCTCTTTCATTTGAATTGTTGTTCTGAAGAAATTATTTCTCATGAGGCATAAAATTTATTGTTAAAGGATAAAAACTTCAAGAACAACTTATTCAAATGGCAAAACGTGCAATTTTATGCAATTGCCTCATTAGTATCCAAAAGAAGATAAATAGTTTCAATATTCAAATATTTTTACGTCAATTTTTTTATAGGTATTTGCTGCCATTGAATTTCTGAAAAAGTTGTATCATCATACAAAAGTGCAGACACCTCATTTGTGTTCACAATAATTAAAAGACTATGGACTGTCACAAATTCATCTTTGTCACCAACTTATTCACGAACTTCCTCGTGATTTCAAGGAAAATTTTCAGCATGGTTGCATAAAACACTACTGCTTTAACTTTGGTGGGTAAAATCAACAAAATCTTATGGATCTGTCAATATCATTTAAATTTGTAACACCCTAGAAAACTTTTGAGCTAAGATTCAAACCATTCTTCGTAGTGAGTAAGATTTTACGGAGGAATTTAAAATTTTCTTAAGTTTTAGGGTCGCTAGATATAGCACCTTGAGTTCCCAAAAGAATTAAAGACAATTCATTCAAGTCATTCCTTAGTTCTTTTATGTTTTGGGTCAACTTCAAATGACCATAACTTTTAGTACAGGAATGAGTTAGGAGACCCATAAGATATTAAATGAAAGGTCTTGGAATCCTCTTTCCAACACTGCTGAGTTTGCTAATTTTTGAGCTCGTATGAGGGAGATATGCCTGTTTGAAGTCGTGCTGTCCAAATAAGGAAAGTTACCCGAAAATATGAGGGGTATTTTGGTCTTTTCTTTAACCAATCGAATTTAAACATTTTTAGTAACGTTTTAGGAGTCTAAACTGATTAGAATCAGTTTCATTCATCCCCAAAAGCATTTAGGATTTTAGAGACAAGATTCAAGAGGAGAAAAAGTTCAAAGTTTCAAGCTTTCGTTCAAGAAATTCAAGATTTCTCCAAGAACTTAGTTCTTTGAAGTATGTAAGCTTCCATAGTGTTGGGTTTGTTCACCCACACGCTAATCATGAGTTTGTTTTGTGAATATATCCATAAATATTGAAAAATTTAATTTCTTGATGAGTTCTTGATAAGTGTTCTTGAAGTTTCCTTATCGATTAAGTTTTGATGTAAGATTCTACTTGGGTCAACTTCAAACGACCATATCTCTTAGAATATAAAGAGTTATGTGGGCCATAACCTATCAAATTAAATGTATTT
>JAJONR010009792.1:0-15881 GCA_029582245.1 Solanum etuberosum
TTCAGTTTATTATCTTCTTATCATATTATTAATCTGTTATGTTTATTCTGTCTTTTGGATCACTACCATAATTTTATTGTCAGGATCATTTTCCCTAAAGCAATAAAAGAGTCTTAGTCCTCATAACACGAGGATTGACCAATCTTCGAAGTCAATGATACCAACTAGCCATGAGGGTGCGGAGTAGGAACATCAGACCCTACATTTATTAGATGATGTAGGCAAAAGCATGCGTACATGGAATGTACTAAGTTTGAGGCAATATGGATAAACATAGACACAATATCATAAATCACTTAAAATAAGTAGGCATGATCATATTGAAACATTTGAAAACTTTAAAGAAGAGTTGACATTAAAATCATGGAAACATGGTCAAGTACATTAAAATAAGGGACATAGTAAAACTTTGAAGAAAACATAATCATTTTGTGGGAACTTAGCTTTAACCGATAATAATACCATGAGAGATATATCATGGAATCCGGTATATCCCTCATACCGAAAAAAGGGAAACCACTTGCCTAGGTAGAATCCATACATAACATGTTTTGCTAAAGTGGATCCACTAGCTAGGTCATTTAAGACAATCCTACGGGGGCACGTAGTTTGGGCCTAGAGGTTGCTACTAGAGACTATCCTATTTGAGCTTCCACCTCCCTCTCGGTGCTAAGTCTAAATTTCAACGGAATAGATAAAAGTCAAATGTAAATTTAACATTGGGAAAGTCAATGACCAATACCATTCCACATTTTCAAAATCAAAACACAGAATAGCTTCTTAAACATAATTCAACATAGATGAAAAAACCTTTCACTAATGTGAATTCAATTGTGAGAGATACCTTTCACAATCATGGTCATCATAGTAAGTGATAAATCCTTTCACAATAACATTGAAACTTTCCTTTCAAAGCATCCTTAAATCATTTATAATAACTTCATAAAAACATGCATATCTTCATAGATTCATAATTCATAGTACATAACCTTCATCATGGGTCCTGAATCAAAAACTATGGATCATAAATGGGTCAACATAATTTCAACTAAAATCATGAATTAACATAGAATCATGCATTAGAAGACTTAATCAACAACAATAAATCATAATTGAATGAAACCCATGAGATTGAATTGAAACCCTAACTTGATACAATGGAAATTGAATTGGGGATTTGAAATCCTTGGGGGGGCCGTGGGGGAAAGGACTCCATGGGTGAATACACATATACCTTGATGCTAGAAACCTAAAAAGAATGGAGGATTGAAGACTTGGATGAGCCCTAGTTCTTCTTCTTTTTCCTTGGACTTGAGAGGATTTAGAGAGTGAATTTTGTCAAGTTTAGCGACTTAGGAGAATGAGTTGAAAAATGGGTAATTTGGGGCTTAAAACCTTTATATAGGGCTTCGGGTACACGATTATAATAATTAGAAAAATACCCAAAAGCCCTTTAAAAATAACTATCGAGCCTCATCTAGGGTTTGGACCTACGGTCCGTAGGTCCTTCTACGAACCATACTGGTCAGCCGTAGATAAGTTCAGGAACTATAATTTGGACAAACTTTTGAAGCAATCCATGTATGACTCGTAGGTCTTCCTACGGTTCGTACATTCCAACCGTAGAAACCAACTTTGACCCTCCAAAACTTACTAAGTCTGAGACTCACCTGTGAGACCTATCTACGACTCGTACAATGATTGATAGATTGGCTTGGTGAACCGTAAAAAGGGTAATGGACTTGATTTCAGAAAATTATTTTCCCCATTTCCTATGGTTGCCATCTACGGCCCGTAAGATATTGTACGGTTCGTAGATGAGACCCGTAGACACAAACTTTAGCTGAAAATTTACATTTTCATTCTTTTCCAAATCTGAGGTTTTATAATATCTCTCCATTGGGAACTTTCATCATTGAATGGAACTCGAAACATGATAAGGTGGGTAGGGAAGGAGTTCTAATAGCCCAACATGGATGTAACTAACTCAAAATGCACAATATCAAAGTGGAACATCAACTCCAACCTCAAACATACTTAAAACATCATTTCATAAGGCATATATGCAAATCATACTAAAATGCATATAATCATGGAGAAATCAATCAAGTTAACTCATTTTCTCAAAACTCAAGATTTCATGAGTATGCATGCATGAGGAAACATAAGAACAACTGAGACACATGAAACCAATAAGGATGAACAATGAGGAACTAAATACCTTAAGCTAGAGTAGGATCGGAGGGAAAGAGATGGGGATAACACGACATCATATCAGCCTCGGCCTCCCAAGTAGCACCCTTAACCCTTAGATTCCTCCATTAGACCTTTAAAGACGCAACTTCTTTATTCCTCAATTTGTTAACTTGCTGGTCCAAAATATCAACCAGAACTTCTTCATAAAAAAGGCTCTCCTTTATACAAAGACTCTTTAATGGTACTATGGATGTTGGATCACCTACACATTTCTTCAACAAAGAGACATGGAAAACCGGATGCACCGATGCTAAGTCATTAGGCAAATCAATTTCATAAGCAACTTTACCAATACGCCTCAAAATTTGATATGGGCCGACATAACGGGGACTAAGCTTCCCTTTCTTCCAAACCTCATCACACCTTAAGGGTGAAATTTTCAAATAGACCCAATCATCAACATCAAATTCTAGATCTCTCCTTCTAACATCGGCGTAGGACTTTTGTAGACTTTGAGCCATTTTCAACTTTGCTCTAATAAGATGAAATTTCTCCATAGCCTCATGTACTAATTCGGGACCTATCAAAGCAATCTCACCAACTTCAAACCAACCTATAGGAGATCTACACCTCCTACCATAAAGAGCCTCAAATGGAGCCATTCTAATGTTTAAATGATAGCTATTATTGTTAGCAAACTCAATCAAAGGCAAATGATCATCCCAATTTCCCTTGAAATCAATCACATAAGCTCTCAACATATTTTCCAACGTTTGGATAGTATGCTCCTCTTACCTATCATTTTGAGGATGAAAGGTCGTACTAAGATTAACATGAGTACCAAGGCCCTTTGTCAAAGATTTCCAAAATTGAGAAGTGAAATGAGTACCATGATCGGAGATAATAAACAGGGGCACTTCACACCACCTAACCATCTCCCTCGGATACAACTTAGCATAGTCTTCCACCGAATATGAAACCTTGACGGGAATGAAATGAGCCAACTTCTTCATTAGTCTACATAACTCAAATTAATTCATTTTGTCACCGGGTGCGGGGTAAATCCACAATATAGTCCATATTCAATTCCTCCCACTAAAAACTAGGAATACTAATATCTTAGGACAAACCTCCCAGCTTTTGATTCTCAACTTTCACTTGTTGAGAATTAGGACACTTAGCCACGAATTTTGCAATATCCTTCTTCATCCCATTCCACCAGTAGACCTCCCGCAAGTCATAATACATGTTTGTGGCTCACGAGTGAATTGAATATCGAGAACTATGGGCTTCTTACAAGATTTTCTCTCTCAAGTCGTCAACATTTAGAACACACAACCGACCTTGATATAGAAACACCCCATATCCCCCTTGGGAGAAAGCCTAAAAGGAATTTTTAAGTACAACTTCTTTCAACTCAATCAAAATAGGATCAAGACCTTGCTTTGCTTTCACATCTGACACAAAAGATGATTTTGAACCATTATGAACCATAACACCACCTTTGGTGAAGTCAACCAACCGAACACCCAATCGGGCCAATCTATGAACATCACGAACCAATTTTTTTCTTATCTTCATCAACATTAACAACGCTACCCATAGATAATTGACTAAGAGAATCCGCCACCACATTTGCCTTATTAGGGTGATAGAGAACAGACATGTCATAATCCCTCAGTAACTCAAGCCACCTCCTTTGACGAAGATTTAGATCCTTTTGCTTCAACACATATTTCAAACTTTTATTGTCGGTAAAGACATCAAAATGAACACCATATAAGTAATCCCTCCAAATCTTGAAGGCAAACGCAACCGCTGCTAGTTCCAAATCATGAGTAGGATAGTTATTTTCATGAATTTTAAGTTGCCGTGAAGCATAAACAATAACCTTGCCATTTTGCGTAAGGACACATCCTAGACCAATCCTTGAAGTATCACAATAAACAACAAAACCAATGGATCCTTTTGGTAAAGTCAACACCCAGCGGAGGTAAGTCTATCATTTAACTCTTGAAAACTCTTCTCACACGCTTCCGACCAGAAGAATTTAACCTTATTTCGGGTCAATGCCGTCAATGGAGAGTCAATCGAAGAAAAATGTTCAACAAACCTTGTATAATAATCGGTCAAACCCAAGAAACTTTGAATGTTTGAAGGGGATAGAGGTCTAGGCCAAATCTTAACCACATCCGTCTTCTTAGGATGTACCTCAATACTCTTACGGGAAGCAATGTGACCAAGAAAAGCCATGGATCCTAACCAAAACTTGCATTTACTAAACTTTGCAAAGAGTTGTAGGTCCTTGAGGACTTGCAATCCAATCCTCAAATGATCGACATGCTCATTCTTATTTTTTTGACTTAATCAAGATGTCATCGATAAACACAATCACAAACATATAAATGTATTGCTTAAAAACCCTATTCATCAAATCCAATGACCATACCGAGTCATAAAAGGCGTCTTCAGAATGTGACCTTCCTTCACCCTCAATTGGTGATAACCTGACAGGAGGTCAATCTTAGAAAAGTTACTCACTCCTTGGAGTTGATCAAACAAATCATCTATCCTTGGAAGATGATACGTATTATTAATGGTGACTTTATTCAACTGACGGTAATCAATGCACATGCATATGGAACAATCCTTCTTGCGAACAAACAAGATTGGAACCCCCCATAGAGAAATACTCGGTTGGATGAAACCCTTATCCAACAAGTCCTTCAATTGCTCTTTCAATTCTTTAAGTTAGATCGGAGCCATTTGGTAAGGAGGAATAGAGATAGGTTGCGTCTCTGGGAGAAGGTCGATGCCGATCAAGCATTTTCCCGGATGACTCTTGCCACACTTTTGGAATGTGAGAATCGAAGGTCCATTTCCACCACCATTTCCTCATTGAGGCTTAGGGTTAGATTCCCTATCCTTGTTGAAATTTGAAAACGGAGCATTGGAGGAACCTTGATCGGAAAACCTTTTTCAGAACTTAGAATGACCATGTCCATCAGACCTTGAATGTGAAAAGTCACCATTACTGGTCTTTGCCCTATTTGCCTCCCCAGACCTTTTCTTAAGTTACTCCTCTTTGATTTGTTGAGAATAAATCATTAGCCGATAAATGTTAATTTCTTAATGAGCATGGCGGTACGGCATTCCATAACCACCATTTCAAACACACCCAAAACAAACTTGCGCATCTTTGCCCTAGAGTCGGCAACAATATTCTAAGAATACCTAGATAATTGTGTGAACTTCAAGGCATACTCCTTCATACTTATATTCCTGTCACGACCTAGGGGTACCCCCTAGATGTAACATGGCGTATAGGACCCCGAGAGACCCCATACCAGCCACTTACCATTCATAACATAAGAAATAGAACAATAGAAGTAAAACAATTGTCCAAGTTCAATAGTTTTTACAAAACAAAAGCGGAAGTCTAAAACACTTTGTCTTAGAGCCATCTAGTACAATTGAATGAAATTGGGCCTATCCCATACATCATGTCCAAAACTGGAAATATAAGAAAGAAATAAAAATAATGAACATCCGTTCTGGAAGCATGAGGACTCATCAAAGATCGGGAACCTCGTAATCAGCCACTAGTATGAAACTGAGAAACCTGACTGTCGGACCCTACATTTGGGGAAATGTAGGCAAGAGTATACGTTAGTACAAAACAATGTACCAAGTATGATAGTTATTCATAAAATATTTAAATCATGCTAAAAGGGGACATTTCATGACATGCAATTGATCAAGCTAAAACATGATATAATAGAGTTAGAAAACATAAGTCATAAAACCATGGTCAATGCAAGCTAACATCATTTGAAACCTTTGAACACATATGATGTCACACCTCGAGGCTCCCCCCTTGACGTAAACACGGGACCTAGGATCACGAGTGACCCCAAGCTAACCCTGAGCTGGCATATCATAAGCATACTTAAGAAAAATACTGTGCGGAAGCATAAGATATGAGGTAAACTAAATGATGGGGAATACCCATTCTAAATGTGAATATATGAATACTGAAAAAGAGTTTAGAACACTGAACTATAACTCAAAAGCTAAAGCTGAATCTGTCTATGTCTGAAATAAGCCTCTAATTGACTAGAGATGCTAGGACATGCCCCAGCTAACTCTAGTGAAAACTGAAATAGGAAACATGTCTATCATCCTTGAAGAATGAGGACTCACCACTGAAGCTACTGAACTGGTGATCGGGAACAGACCTATGTGTGATCTGGATGCTGAATACCTGAACCTGCATCTTGAAAGGATGTAGCGCAGAGTATGCGTTAGTACTTGGAATGTACTGAGCATGCATGATAGAATAAAAGCTGAACAAAACATATAAACTGAAGCAACATACTGAACAATGATATAATCTGAACATACTGGAAAGCATACTGAAATGAACTGAACTATATGCAATGACCAAATACATAACATGCTAAAACTGAATACTTAAGTACAACTGAAAACCTGGTCAAATGCATAAGAATTTGACTGTGGGAGCTACTAATAACCGACATAAAACCACGTGAGCTAAACATGGATTCTGATGTATACGCCCCATCAAGAGGACCCAATATACCTTGCCAAGGGTATAGAGACATGTCTGGCGTGATCACTAAATGTAATGCCCACGGAGGGGACTTATAAACCTTTAGGGCACATAGTTCTGGGACTATACGGGTACGCTGAACCCTACTCCACTCGGTCTAAGCCTACTCCCAACTTGAATGTGTATAAACAATATTATGATTGAAGTACCGAAGTTCTGAATAGCTCAATGTTCTGACATGCTAACTGAAAATGCAACATTTAAATACTAGTAATGAAACAATTGAAATCTGAGGCATGTATATTTGTTGAAACTGGCCTAGCTAGTGTAATTCATGAACTAAACGAATCTACACTACTAGGGTTCTAAATTTCATGCAAGGAACTAAATAACGATGTTACAACAACAAGATAATCTGATTTGGAATAGTCTAACAACTAAATCACAACAATTTCTAAAGTTCAAGAAACCCTAGGTCTAGATAATATGAAGGGAATCAAGAATCTGACTGAATTCTAGGGACATAGTGGAAGAAAGGAATCCACTAGTGAAATCCCACATACCTGGTGACGAAATCTATGGAGAAATCCTTCGATTTTGGGGCTGGAACTGAAGAAGTCTTGTTGCATTCTTGGGAAAGGTTTGGTTGACTCTTTCTCTTCTCTACATTCTTAGTTTGATGAATTATGGTGAATGAATTGCTCTGGGTAAGTTCTAATTTAGTTACTAGGCTAAAACTGACCAAAACCACGTAGTTTAGGGGTCCAATGCGTAGGGAAAAAGACCAAAACGACCCCAACTTAAAAGCTGTCGGAGCCACCGACGGGCCGTGGATGGACCGACGGTCGGTCCTGGCAGGCGTCGATGGGGTTCTGGCAGCTAGAATCTGGGGGGTCTTGACCACGGCCTGGACCACAGACCGTGGTCCCACCTACGGTCCGTGGGTTTTGCCGTTGGTCAACTTTTCGTAGATTTTTCCTAGGGTTCTGGGAGGGGGTTGTAGGTGGCCAACCATGGACCCCACCTACGGTCCGTAGGTCACCCTACGGTCCGTAGGTGGCACCTGTCGATGGAACCTGCAACTTCTGAAAATCGGCTGGTGTAGTCTTTTTAGGGTACGGGGTGTTACATTATCTCCCATTTGGGAACATTCGTCCTCAAATGAAGTCTAAACTAGCTGAGAAAGGGAGGAAAGGAGCTGCACACCCTACCACTAAGTGCTAAATCTAATTTTTGACTGAACTAAGTTCCAAAAACATTCAAATATGCTGAAAATGCAAGAATAACTGAAGGAACATGATACTAAGACTGAATTCATGCAAGAGTAAACTGAGAGACTGGAGAGGAACTATTACCTCAAGATGGAATGGAATCGGAAGGAAAGAGATGAGGATACTTGGCCTTCATGGCTGCTTCTGCTTCCCAAGTAGCTCCCTCTACGGACTGACTCCTCCACAAAACCTAACTGAAGCGACTTCTTTATTCCTCAACCTACGAACCTGACAATCAAGGATTTCAACTGGCACCTCTTCATAAGTGAGACTATCATTCACAGCCACACTTTCTAATGGTACAATAGATGTTGGATCACCCACACACTTCTTCAACAAGGAAATGTGAAAGACTGGATGGACTGCTGCTACTTCTGCTGGCAGCTCCAACTCATAAGCCACTTTACCAACCCTTTTCAAGATATTGTAAGGACCTACATATCTGGGACTGACCTTTCCTTTCTTGGCAAATCTCATCACCCCCTTCATAGGTGACACTTTCAGGAAAACCCAATCATCAACCTCAAACTCTATGTCCATTCTCCTAACATCTGCATAAGACTTCTGACGACTTTGGGCAGTCTTTAGTCTATATCTAACGAGCTGAACTTTTTCCATAGCTTCATAAACCGAATCTGGCCCTATCAAGGCTGCTTAACCTACCTCAAACCAACCAACTGGAGATCTACATCTACGCTTATAAAGTGGCTCATAAGGGGACATCTGAATACTAGAATGGTAGCTATTATTGTAGGCGAACTCTATAAGAGGAAGGTGATCATCCCAACTGCCCTTGAAATCAATCACACAAGCTCTCAACATGTCCTCTAAAGTCTGAATGGTACGCTCTGCATGTCCATCCGTCTGTGGATGAAATGTTGTGCTAAGATTAACCTGGGTACCAAGACCTTTCTGAAACGACTTCCAGAAATGAGAGGTAAACTGAGGACCTCTATCTGAGATGATCGACAAAGGAACCCCATGCAACCTGACTATCTCATTAATGTAAAGCATGGCGTAGTCCTCTGCCGAATCTGTAGTCTTGACAGCTAAAAAGTGAGTGGACTTAGTAACTCTGTCTACTAGTACCCAAATGGAATCATGCTGTCTGCGAGTACGAGGTAAACCTGTAATGAAGTCCATGTTGATCACTTCCCACTTCCATATAGGAATGTTAATCTGTTGAGTCATACCTCCTGGTTTATAATGTTCTACCTTCACCTGCTGACAAAGCAGGCACTTAGCCATAAAATCTGCTATATCCCTCTTCATGCCATTCCACCAAAAGACTTCCCGCAGAACACGGTACATATTAGTGGCACCTGGATGAATAGAATATCTGGAGTTATGGGCTTCTGTAAGGATCTGTTGTCTCAACTCATCCACCTTAGGAACACATAAACGACCCTGATAGCGAAGCACACCCTCTCCCCCTTGGGAGAAAACCTCAACTTTCTGTTGATGAACTGCACCCTTCAACTGAAGGAATATAGGATCACTGTCTTGTTTCTCCTTAACCTCCGCTACCAATGAAGATTATGACCCATTCTGAACTGTCACACCATCATCTGATATGTTCATAATGCAAACTCCTAAACCAGCAAGCCGGTGAATATCTTTGGCTAATTCCTTCCTTTCTTCCTCAACATGTGCTACACTACCAATAGATAGTCTACTAAGAGCATCAACTACTACATTGGTCTTACTAGGATGGTAAAGCACATTCATGTCATAGTCCTTGAGGAATTCAAGCAATCTCCTTTGGTGAAGATTCAACTCTTTCTGGGTGAGCACATACTGAAGGCTTTTATGGTCTGTGAACACATCTACGTGAACACTATATAAGTAGTGTCTCCAAATATTTAGGAAAAATACTATGGCTGCAAGCTTGAGGTCATGAGTCGGATAATTCTTCTCATGCACCTTAAGTTGTCTAGAAGCATAAGCTATAACCTTACCTCGCTGCATCAACACACAACCTAGGCCGACTCTGGATGCATCACAATAGATCACATAACCATCTGAACCCTCTGGTAGAGTCAAAACAGGAGTTGTAGTCAACCTAGTTTTCAGTTCGGAGAAGCTTTTCTGACACTCATCTTACCACTGAACCTTAACCTTTTTCTGAGTCAACTTAGTCAATGGAAAAGTTATGGATGAAAATCCTTCCATGAACCTTCTGTAATAACCAGCCAAACCCAAGAAAATTCTGATATCTGTAGAAGAGGTGGGCTTGGGCCATTGTTTCACTGCCTCAATCTTCTAAGAATCCACTCAGATCCCTTCGTTAGACACTATATGACCAAGGAAAGCAACAGATTGTAACCAAAACTCACATTTGCTAAACTTAGCAAATAACTGATGATCTTTGAGAGTTTGCAGGATAACCCTCAAATGAGTCATATGTTCTTCCTCATTACTAGAGTAAATGAGGATATCATCAATAAAGAAGGTAATGAACAAGTCTAAATACTTTTTGAACACCCTGTTCATCAAATCCATGAAAGTTGCAGGAGCATTGGTTAGTCTAAAAGACATAACTACAAATTGATAATGCGCATACCGAGTTCTAAAGGTTGTTTTCGAGATGTCACTATCTCTGACTCTGAGCTGATGATAATCAGATCTGAGGTCTATTTTTGAAAAATGACTAGCACCCTGAAGTTGGTCGAACAAGTCATCAATCCTGAGGATAGGGTACTTATTCTTGATGGTGACTTTGTTCAACTGCCGATAGTCAATACACATCCTGAGAGAACCATCTTTCTTCTTCACGAATAACACTGTAGCACCCCATGGAGAAATACTAGGTCTGATGAAGCCCTTATCTAAAAAGGTATTTCAACTGCACTGCGCTTTCAATTACTAAAGCTCTCCTGGAGCCATTCTGTAAGGAGGAATATAAATAGGCTGGGTATCTGGAAGGAGATCAATTTTAACATCTATTTCCCTTTCGGGAGGAATTTTGGGAAGATCTTCTGGAAAAACTTTTGGAAACTCATTTACTACTGGAATTGACTCAAGAGTTGGAGTTTCGGGACTGGAATCCTTAACCCAAACTAAATGATAGATATACCCCTTGGAAATCATCTTTCTGGCCTTAAGGTAGGAAATGAATCGACTCATAGGCACTGAGCTACTACCCTTCCATTCTAAGACTAGTTCGTTTGGAAACTGAAAGCGAACAACCCTGGTTGTACAATCGACTGAGGCATAACAGGAATGTAACCAATCCATGCCTAGAATGATATCAAAATCTACCATTTCTAACTCTACAAGATCTGCTGAGGTGACTTTCTGAGAGACTGAGACAGCGCAATTTTTGTATACCCTTCTAGCTATAATTGGGTTACCTACTGGAGTAGAGACTGAAAAGGGATCTGAAAGAGTTTCTGGATTGACACCGAAGTTCACTGCTATATATAAAGAGTTACAAAGGAAAGAGTAGCCCCTGGATCTATAAAAAATAATAAACATCTAAGTGAAAGACTCGTAACGTACCAGTGACAACATCAGGAGAATCTTCCTGGTCCTGGCGAGCCTGAAGAGCATACAACCTGTTCTGGCGCTGACTGCCACCTGTACTAGATGAAGTAACCTGCTGAGTTGGGCTACCTGCTGGTGTTGCTGGAGCTGTAGACTGAGCCCTACTATTGTTACCTCTTTGTCCTTGTTTAGAAGAAGGGCAATCTCTCAATTTGTGACCAGACTGACCACATCCAAAACACCATTCTTTTCATGCAAGACACTCGCCCGGATGGTTCTTACCACACTTTGGACAAGTTGGGTAGGTCTTCTACGTGAAACACTCGCCTGAAACTTAGAGCCTGGTGCCCTACTTTTCTGATCTTGTCTAAACTTGGGAGATGGAGCACTAGCTAATGAATATGCTGGAGCTGAAGATCTTTGCTGAAACTGTGAGCTATTTCCACCACCTGATTTCTGTTCAGAGTACTCATAGTTACATGTCCTAGCCTTTTTGTTTTCCTTAGCCATTTCCCTAAGCTTATCTCCCTCAACCTACTGAGCATGATTCATGAGCCTAGATATATTCATCTCATCTAACAACATAGCATTTTTGCACTCTATTTTTAACAAGTCGGACACTCCATACAGAAACTTACTCATTTGTGCCCTCGAATCAGCAACCATATGAGGAGCATACCGGGAGAGCTGGGTGAACTTGAGTCCGTACTCTTGGACTGACATTGTACCTTGCCTCTTCATGAATTCTTATGCCTTCGCCTCCCCCAACTCTCTCGAAAAGAACATGTCCAGAAAAGCTCCAGTAAAGCATTCCCAAGAGCAGCATCAGTACCCATGTTTTCCTTCCATTGAGTGAACCAAATGTGAGCTACATCCTTGAGCTGGTAGGATGCCAACTCTACCCTATCATTCCTAGTTACTTGCATCACTCCAAAGATCTTCTTAACCTCATCGATAAAATTATGTGGATCCTCACCAACCTGTGACCCTAGAAAATCTGGTGGGTTCATCCAAATGAAATCATGAACCCTGGCTGCAGCTGACCCATTATTAGCATTGGGAGGAACTGGGGCTTGCTGATTGTTCTGGTTAGTCACACTCTAAGCCAAAAGCTGAATCACATTCTGAAACTCTGCATTCGAAACCTCTTGATCTGGGACTAGAGGAGTTGCATAGCATTCCTGGCGTTAGCTCTACGAGGAGACATGATCTAAAATGCATAACGACGAGTTAGAAGTAGATCATACCCACGCACGATAAGAATAACAAGAAAGTGAAGTTTTCCTATAAAACTTCGTAGCCTCCTTCTAATTAGATGTGGTGCACTTCACACCCATGAAAAAGACTCTACTTAGTGCAGCTTTTCATACATCCTAGGACACTTAAAACTAATGCTATGATACCAAGTTTGTCACGCGTCAAGGCTACCCCCTTGAGGTAAACACGGGACCTAGGATCACGAGTGACCCCAAACTAACCCTGAGCTGGCATATTATAAGAATACTAAAGAAAAATACTATGCGGAAGCATAAGACATGAGGTAAACTAAATGATGGGGAATACCCATTCTAAATCTGAATATATGAATATTGAAAAAGAGTTTAGAACACTGAACTATAACTCAAAAGCTAAAGCTGAATCTGTCTATGTCTGAAATAAACCTCTAACTGACTAGAGATGCTAGGACATGTCCCCAGCTAAATCTAGTAAAAACTAAAACTAAAATAAAAGACTGAAATAGGAAACATGTCTATCGTCCTCAAAGAATGAGGACTCACCATTGAAGTTGTTGAACAGGAGATCGGGAACCGATCTGTGTGTGATCTGAATGCTGAATACCTGAACCTACATCATGAAAGGATGTAGCACAGAGTATGTGTCAGTACTTGGAATGTACTGAGCATGCAAGATAGAATAAAAGATGAACAAAATATATAAACTGAAGCAACATACTGAATAATGATATAATCTGAACATATTGGAAAACATACTGAAATGAACTGAACTGAATACAATGACCAAGTACATAACATGCTAAAACTGAATACTGAAGTACAACTGAAAACCTGGTCAAATGCATAAGAATTTGACTGTAGGAGCTACTAATAACCGACATAAAACCACGTGAGCTAAACATGGATTCTGATGTATACGCCCCATCAAGAGGACCCAATATACCTTGCCAAGGGTATAGAGACATGTCTGGCGTGATCACTAAATGTAATGCCCACGGAGGGGACTTATAAACCTACGTGGCACGTAGTTCTGGGACTATACGGGTACGCTGAACCCTAGTCCACTCGGTCTAAGCCTACTCCTAACTTGAATGTGTATAAACAATATTATGATTGAAGTACTCAAGTTTTGAATAGTTAAATGTTCTGACATGCTAACTGAAAATGCAACATTTAAATACTAATAATGAAACATTTGAAATCTGAGGCATGTATATTTGTTTAAAATGGCCTAGCTAGTGTAATTCACGAACTAAATAAATCTACACCACTAGAGTTCTAAATTTCATGCAAGGAACTAAGCAACGATGTTACAACAACATGATAATGTGATTTGGAACATTCTAACAACTAAATCACAACAATTTCTAAAGTTCCAGAAACCCTAGGTCTAGATAATATGAAGGGAATCAAGAATCTGACTGAATTCTAGGGACCTAGTGGAAGAAATGAATCCACTAGTGAAATCCCACATACCTGGTGACGAAATCTACGGAGAAATCCTTCGATTTCGGGGCTGGAACTGAAGCAACCTTGTTACGTTCTTGGGAAAGGTTTGGTCGACTCTTTCTCCTCTCTGTGTTCTATGTTTTATGAATTTTGGTGAATGAATTGCTCTGGGTAAGTTCTAATTTAGTTACTAGGCTAACACTGACCAAAACGACATAGTTTAGGGGTCCAACGCATAGGGGAAAACAACAAAACGAACCCAACTTAAAAGCTGTCAGGGCCACCGACGGCCAGACCGACGGGCCGTGGATGGACCGACGGTCCGTCCTAGCAGGCGTCGACGGGGTTTTGGGAGCTAGAATCTGGGGTCTCGACCACGGACTGTGGTCCCACCTACGGTCCATGGGTCCTGCCATTGGTCGACCCTTGGCAGATTTTTCCTGGGGTTTTGGGAGGGGACTGCAGGTGGCCAACCACAGACCCCACCTACGGTCCATGGGTCACCCTACGGTCCGTAGGTGGCACCCGTCGGTGGCACCTGCAACTTCTGAAAATCTGCTGGTTTAGTCTTTTTAGGGTACGGGGTGTTACATATAAGATACTTCTTGAAGTAACCTAAGTTGATAATTAATGTGGGAAGTAGCCTTAACCGACATAGAGACCATGTGAGCTATAACATGATCCCCCGGTGTCTCCCAAACCGAAAAGGGGTGTCCTACTTACCAAGGTAAGGACCATAACTTCTAGCTTAGATGGATCCACTAGCTAATGTCTATCTAGACTATCATCCTATGGAGGCACATAGGTAAGGGATAAGGAGATTGCTACTAGAAACACGGCCTCTACTAACGGGAGAGTTTTCATCTCAATATCCTCTCGGTGCTAAGCATAAATCCCACGGAATAGTCATTTCTTACTTATTCTTATTATCCATGGGAAGTCACGTCATCTTGCCAATCCAAGCTAAGTCATCATCCATGGAAAGGTATCTTTCAATAAACAATCCAAGCTAGGTTTCATTAGGATAGCTCTTACTCTTTGATTCAATTAGGTGAGAAGACCTTTCAACCTTAGAATCCTTTATTATGTGAGAAAACCTTTCACATCATACTTTTATGTGTATATGAGAAATCTTTTCAACAGCACAACAAAAACATCATCATTCATACTTTACTCTCAAAGCATTCTTAAAACATTTACATAGATTTCATAAGAAAATGCATAAGTCCATAATTTACCTTTCAAGGTCAAAACCCACTTTCAATCATCAATATTTTGAAAACATGGGTTAGCTATGAATTTCATCATAAATTCATGTAGATCTATCAGTAAATTCTTAATTTCATAAAACTCCTCCTTTATAATCAAAATCCCACATCATATGATCATAACTTGAAAACATGGGGATTACATGGGTTCATGGGGGAAATCATCATAAAATCATAGTATTTCATCAATTCATGCATAAGACCATCTCCAATCCATCTCTATTTTACTATCCATTCTCTATATTTGGAGAGTAAAATAGAGAATGGGTTCTCCAAGCACTCTCTATTTCACTCTCTATTCTTCAATTATAGAGAGGTGAATAGTAGTTCTCCAAATTTGGAGAACTACTATTCACCTCTCTATTTTACTTTTTGATTATTTTAATATTATTTCTATTATATT
>JAJONR010009793.1:0-16492 GCA_029582245.1 Solanum etuberosum
TTTCTTATTTATTATTTTTATTTTCTCATTTATTATTTTTATTCTTTTTTCATATTATCCTTTATTAGAGATACAATTTGGTAACAATTTTTTTTAATTAGTTTATGTTTTTTTTTCTTTTTTTATATTTTTACCTTTTTAAGAAAATAAGATAAATTACTTTTATTCTTTTCTTATTTATTATTTTTATTTTCTCTTTTTTTTCTTCATATTATCCTTTATTAGAGATACCATTTGGTATCAATTCTATTATTTTTTTCTTTTTTTATTAGTTTATCTTCTTCTTCTTCTTATTCTTTTTTTTCTCTTTCTATATTTTTACATTTTTAAGAAAATAAAATAAATTACTTTTTGTTCATTACGTTTGTTCTATTCTCATTTATTATTTTTATTTTCCCTCTTATTCTTCTTTCATTATTATTTTTATTCTTTTTTCATTTAATCATTTATTAGAGATGCCATTAATATTTTTATTATTTGTTTTTTCTTCTTCTTTGTTTTTTTTTTTTTGTCCTTTTTCCCTACTTTTTTTGTTAGTTTACCATCTTTATTTTTTTCTCTTTTTATATTTTTGCCTTTTTTAAGAAAATAAAATAAATACAAAAAATTAAAATATTAACTAACTACTTTCAGATTAATAGAAAAAATAACTAGACTAGAATAATTAATAAATAAATAAGAAAAATACATAATTGTGATTTTGAGTCTGCATAAACTACATTTGACATTTAGTGTGGTTATTTTAAGAATAAATATAGAATTATGTGACCTTTGCCGTTGTACTTTTCTTCCCACAATATTCAATATTTGATTCTTCTGCTTCCGTCCTTAATGATACCATATCAATATATAAATGTTGTGATGATATCATTGAAAACTGAGTTGGTTGTACATGAACAGTTGTAAGAAACCTTGATGATAGATACCATAGCAATATATGAAAACAATCCTTAATGATATCATGTCAGTATATGATATATTGTGATAGTATCATTGAGAAATGAGTTGGATGTACATGAATGGTTGTAGAAAGCCTCATGATACCATATCAATATATGAATATATAAAATATTCCTTAGTGATACCATGTTAGTATATGATATGTTGTGATGATATCATCGAGAAATGAATTGGATGTACATGAATGGTTGTAAGAAGCCTTAATGATACCCAATATATGAATGTATTCTTATGGTATCATTAAGTAATGAGTACTTCTGTAAATGAATGAATGAAGTAAACCTTAGTGCTACCACAACAGTATATTCATGTATTGTGACAGTATCATACATGATCTAATGTATGTTACTAATATATTAAATAGTCATTAATGTTACTATGTCAGTATATGATATGTGTGATGGTATCATTGAGAAATTATGAATTCCTCCCTCGAAGGACTGCTCATTAGTCTATAATACATGTTATTATATGTATAATATGTTGGTATCATTGAAGAATAAGTTGGTTGTACATGAGTAAATGTAGGAAACGTTAATGATATCATTCATGAATGGGTAGTATTGTGAACGAATGAATGAAAGAAGGAAATATTAGTGCTACCACAATAGTATATTCACATATTGCAATGATATTATACATGATTTGAGAAATGTTGTTGATTATATGAAATAATTCTCAATGATCCCATATCAGTATATATATATATATAGATACCATCACAATATATATATTGTGGTGGTATCGTTACGGACTGAAGCAAATCCCAATGATACCATGTTAGTATATGGATATACTGTGACGGTGTCATGAAGGTCTCACTAAAGTATTGAATCATACATCAATGATACCATGAAAAGTGTATAGTTATATTGTGATAGTATCATTACAGATCGACACAAATGAAAAAATTAGATATAAAAAATGAAAAGAAAATACTGAAAGAAGAAAAAAAAAAAATATAGAATGACCAAAAATATGAAATTAAATTGTGGTGAAAAAAAGAATATTACGATTTGAGAAATAAATGAAAAAGGAACAAAAATAATAAGAAGTAAAGAATTTTTTTTTCAAAAAGGAAAAAAGTAAGGGAAAGGAACATAAAATAAAGAAATTGAAAAATAAAGAAAAAAAACAACAAAAATAAAAAAACAAAAGGAACCAATAAAAGAAAAAAAGGAAAATAAAGAGAAAAATAAAAGCAGGAAAAAAATAGAGAAAATAAATGAATAAAGAAATATATGAGAAAAGAAGAAGAAGAAGAAAAAGAGTATATAAAATAAGGATTTAGTATGAATTAGACTATGCGTAAAAAAAATAAAGAATAAAATAAATTTTTAAAAAGTGAACAAAAATGCATAAAAATAGAAAAAAAGAAATAGAGAAAAAAATAAACGAATAAAGAAATAAATGAATGAGAAAAAAGAAAAAAAGAAAAAAAAGAAGAAAGAAAGTATATGAAATAATATTGAATATAAATCAGATTATGGTGTAAAAAGACATAAAGAATAAACTAATTTTTAAAAATTTAAGTTAACAAAAAAAAAAAACATCGAAAGAAAAAAAAAGTAGAGAAATAAAAAGCAATAGAATTAAAATTGAGCTAAATAACTAAAATTATAAGGAAATGAGATATTTATTGTAATTAGTTAGGGGACATAAATGTAAAGAGGTATATGTATGTAATTAGTTTGCTTTTAGGAGAACTTACATAAATCCAACTAGTTTAGAGTTAATTACTTATATACACTCTAGTTTGCTATACCATGTATATTGCAAGATTTTGGTGTGTCTAAATACGTTCAGATACGTCGAAATACATTTATTTGAGGATACATGATGTCAAAATTAGGTGTAATTTGTTCTAAATACATTGTATCTAAATTGATTTGCATGTATCTGAGATACATAACAAATTTCGCTCGCCTTCCTTGTCTCTCTCCCATCTCGTTTGTCACTCTCCAATATATCTGGTATCCCAGATACATGCGAATCACACCAGATAAATACATATACAAGTATCTAGTGTGATTCGCATGTATCTGGATACATACGAATCTTGCTCACCGCTCTCCCTATTTATGTGTATCTGGTAGCAAAAATACATGTGTCTAAGTGTAGTTTCCTCAATATATGGTAAAAAACTCTTAATTAGTAGTAAAATACGAATAGGTAATAATACTATATATGATAGTGAAGTATGCCTAATTATATAATTTTTTCTTTAAATATCCGTGATATATTATTGTCGCTACATATAATATAGCGACAATTATATTATTGCCAAATTCTTTTTTATTTGTTGTAGTGGATGCCCCCAAGTTTTGTTACAAATAAAAAATTCCGCCAAGAAAATTTTGAAATTTTAAAAAATTATGAGGAGGCTTTGATCAAGGAAACGTTAAAAAGATCAAAATTCATTTTAAATGGAAAGTAATCAGCTGCATATCATAAGATTTAATTAATTGAATCTGCTTAATTATATTGAAAGTCAGTTACAAATCCTAATTTGCTATTACTTCAAACTTCAATTTTTCTCTTTTTGTCCTGTTCGATGTTCAATATCTCTATTAAGTCCAACTTATTCGAAGTAATGCCACTTCAGTACATTTTTTTTTCCATTTATAAGCTCAAACTCGAGACTTCTGACTAAAGGTTCGGGGCATTCTATCCCCTACCAATCAAACATTCAAAATACTATCTTTACATTTTTGACTAAATGGAATGTTATGATATTGGAGATCAAAAGCTTAAGCTAATTGATATTTCATCAGAGGATGATTTTCTTATTGATTCACCTTTGTTTGATTCTCTCGAAGATCTTCGCCTTTCAGGTCGGTAATTCTTTTTACCATATACGTTATGTGTCAGTGGCGGAGTCAAATTTTCACTTCAAATCTGAAGAAATAAAGTCAAAGGGAATCAACATCGGCTTTCTATACATAAAAACAAACTAATTTTGACTTTCTATATATAGTGTAATTTTTCGGTGAAAGAGGATTCAGATGAACCCCTAATGCCTACGCGCCCCTGTTATGAGTCCTTCTTGTTGTTTATACATTCATATCAAACGTGTTTTATTACTGCATTAGTGCAATTTTATTGACGGTATTTGATTGGATACGGAGTTTTAAGAAGTTAATTTGACTTATATGTTAATTTGAATGGTCTAATGAATTTGAAATCTTAGATCAATCTGTACTTAGGAAACAACAACAAAAATACAACTACGCCTCGATATCAAGCATGTTTGAGTCAGTTATATGAATCATCATTGTCTATGTCGATCAAATTAAGGGCATCTCACTCCATATATGTAAAAAGTAGTACATTTTCTCCCTTTTAGTATTGAAAACTAATCCTGTTATGTCCTTTAAGAATTTGTTTAAAAACTATTCCTTTCGAGGATTCTTCGTAGTTTACTGTCTATATGCACATCAGTATATATAACAATCGATTGCTTGGGACTGAGGTGTAATTGTTGTTGTTCGAGTGTATAGAAGCAATTGTATGCAACAACTTCACTTGATGTCATTTCTGCAGTAACATTGGACAATAGAAATGAGAATGGTGAGGGTTCAAATTTATCAAGAACTTCCGCGAAAATAGATAAATCAACACAAGTAAACAAGCAGAAGGAGCTAAAGCATTTGTCTTCTGCACCTATTCAGCCCGGAAGACCTAGTTACTTACGCAAAAGTTCAGCTTGGGATAACGCTTTCTTCACTAGCGCAGGTAGTATTTCATCTGTTATTGTTCTATGTACAATGTCAATGCAGTTAACTAGTTGCTTCATGTTTGTATAAGATATAATATGCTTCATCCGTCGATAGGTGTTGATCTATATATGATTTACTTTGGGTCTAATGTTTTCTAGGAGTTTGTATGCCAGTAGAAAGTATAGAGCTATCACGTTAAAACACACCTCAACTATCAGATATTGCCTTTTTCTACCTGAACTATCAATCACCATCGTCCAGGTAGGAAAAAGGTACAACTGATAGTTGAGGGGTGTTTTAATGCATAGATGGTGTTCAAGTAGGAAAAGAGAACGACTGATAGTTGGGGTATGAAACTTTTCAAAAAACGATAGTTAAGGTGTGTAAACTCTAAGATCTAATATACTTCATCCGTCGATAGGTGTTGATCTATATACTATTACTTTAGGTCTAATGTTTTCTAGGAGTCTTTTACTCTTACTAGAGATTTGTATGCTAGTAAAAAGTATAGAGAACTTGTAGTGTTTAGTTTTTGTTTTTTATACAGTATTGGACTGAGATGAGTTTAAATGGAGCGACATGGACAGTGAAGATTCATATATAGCTGACCCTGACTTATTTGGTATTTGAGGTGTTATTGTTGTTATATCCATTGACAGGTCTTCTCAATCCACATGAACTATCATCGATGAACAAAGAGTTCGACACATTAGAGAATTATCTCCTGCCTGTCATCCTAGAAGATGTATACGCTCGGAGGCCAGACCAACAGTCTATTTCAAATATTAGAACTGGCCCCAGAAACATGGTTAGTTACATAAGGGACAATGTAAACATTGATATTTCCCTTTCTCTACAAGTATTATGTTGTTCATTTAATCGATTAATGCTCTCATTTTTAATTGCCAGATCGATCGTAGTCTAGTTTTCAAGAGGAAAAACATCAATGATGCAAGACCAGAGAGAATTAAAACACAGGTTAGTGTTGCTATATACATTTACCAAATACATGACTCCAAAATTCAAATAGTTAAAATGGCACATAATATAAGAGTTTAACTTTTATATACTGACAACGTAAAAGTGATTCTTAACTAACTTAGCTTTGTTGTTGTTGTTATTGTTATCTAGCAACCTTATAAAAGAAGAGAGTGCAATTCACTAGAACTCAAGCTTCCAAAAGCATGGCCGAGATCAAGTGCTTCGACTTGGCAAAGCAAAATATCATCACGAGACATGTATTCTGTGGACATAGGAGGCAAGAAGAGAACTGGACCTGGTACGCGACACACTTATAGAAACTCCTCTTTACAAATGAAGTTGTTTTCTCATTCTCGATCGTTTATCATAAGAATTAATAACATGTGACATTTGTAGGACGAGATTTGATGGTGTCGAATTCCAATACTCACTCTTCAATCACCTCTTGTCCTTTGTATGAGACATCTGCTTATGCTAGTAAACATGGAGAAACCGGAAAGACTAAACTCTCTTCCTCTGTCTCGAGCACTAAGACTCCAATAAGATCATCTACAAAGAGTAAATCACCTCCTAGTACTACAAATGCCCGATCCTTAAAATCATCATTTTCAACGTCTAGCACCAATCGAGCTCCCAGTGATTCAAATAGTCGTCTCTTATTGCCTCGAAGTCAGCTTACAGGACCTGTTGCTTCAGTGCCAAGGGAGAATCCCCAACCATCCAGTCTTTGTATGCCATTGCCAAAATTTGGCTTCTTCGATGAGGTTGGTTTTGAATTTACTTTACTTCATCAATTGCTTTAAGAAAAAACAATCCTAGAAGTACATATATGTGTTAGTTATATACATCTAAAGTACATGCTAATTTTTTTTTGTCATAGTTAATATATGTGAATGTTTGATATAAACTACACGACTCGCGATTTTTGTTAACAGGATATGTCAGTGGAGAGAACTTTCGATGGAAACTCGAATCAACCACAGAAGCAGGGAATATCAGCAAGTATAGGTAAAGGCAAAAGTGCTGAAGCATCAATTAAAGTTAAACGAGCTAGAAGTCCGCTATCCATTGACAGTGTAAACCGAGATTCAATGATAACAATACTAGTTCTAAGTCCAATCAAGTCCCGATATGCTGCATCGATACCTAAGGCAAAAAATGCTTCCTATATAGCATCAAATGCGCGAAAAGATAGCTTTGATGTACAGTCTAAGTATCAAACTGATAAATCTATTGAGATTGACAGAAAAGTTTGCTCAAAGTTGAGGAAAGTTGGTGCTAGAGAACATGACAGAAAAAAAGTTGGACTAGTAAATGGGATAGTAAAGACTAAGGAAAAAAGAGAGAAGATGGTTACGAAAGACGACAAGGCGATCAACATTACAACAACAATTACGCCTCAATCCCAAACAAGTCAGGGTCGGTTATATGAATCTTCACTGTCCATGTCGCTCAATTTAACCCCGTCTAGGGACAAGGGGATTACTAGCACTTCAAAATCAAGAAGACAAGAAGTTAATGATTTGAGTAGATACTTGGAGTTCATTGATTTGAATGATGAAACAGAAACACAGTTTAAACAGAGAAAGAGTTTTCCTCATATGAGAATTCCATTGGTTGAGAAAAAATCTGTTTACAACAGAAGTGAAGCTCTCATGAGATCAGATATGGTTAAGGACAAGGAGTCATCTAATTTGCTTTCTTCAAAGGGAACAGACAAAGAGAACAATTGAGCACTATGCAACTCTATGTTGCTCGGACTAACCAAAAATGTTGCAAGCCCATGTCAGATCCTCTAAAAACGCGCTACTTTTAGAGAATCTGACACGCATTCAACGACATTTTTGAAGAGTCTGAACAATATAAATGCAAACTACTGATGGATACTTATGTTGTCTGTCAAATTATGTTATTGTTTGACATCATTTTGTTTTAATGCATAATCCTTGAACTCTTTGAATATGTTTGAAAGCAGACAACTTTGCTTTTGTCACTAGCATGAGTTGGCCATTGATCAACCAAATGGGGCAATTGACATTCATTTCTATTGTTATCATAAATGTCAAAAGCCACATACTAAGTATTTTTACAAAATCATAGTTAAAAAAGGTAGTTTGTTTTTTCAAGTAATAGTAGAGTTTAATTTCTATACACTAAAAGGTTCCTTTCTTTCTTGATTGAGACTGAGAGTCGGGGCATCAGGAAGGACTTGGAGCGAGTCTACGATCTTACTAGATCAGGCAAGTAGCCATTCTTTAGGTGCATTTGTTTTATAACTTGAGTGCTTTCTATCAGGGCAGTCTGGTGCACTAAACTTCAACTATACGAGGGGTTTGGGGAAGGACCGAATCACAAATGTCTATTACATCGCAGTCTTTACCCTGAATTTCTCTTGTGTTTATATAGTTCGAACCTCTGACCTTCTGGTCATATGACATCAATTTTACCAATAACGCTAGCACTCCACTTAAAAGAGAATTCTATTAGGTCACGTAAAAGATAACTATTGATAGCATAATAAAAGTTCTTTACAAGTGATATCAATGATATTTGTTGCTATTCTTTTTTAGATCTTACTCTTTCTACCTTAGTCTTTAAAGGTTCATATTGATTGTCAACATCAATAATTAGAATTTGGTATAAACAAAAATGGGATCTGCCCTTTTTACGCATGTAGCTCAACAGGAAGTAAAAAAGTTGCTTTTTATATCAAAAGTGATGGTCCTTTAGAAAGTGGGCATAAAATGAATAGACTTTTTCCCCCCTTTGTGTCATCCATTTCAAGGGGGCAAAAAAACAGCATAGGTCTTTGAGCATTATTCTCTCTAGGATATGAAGGTAAAAGTAGGGATTGATGTAGACTCTAGCATATCTCGATTCAGTCGAATTTAGTAGCTTTAACTCAGATTCTGACATTATGTATATGTGTTAAAAATTAGAGGCAAAATCAAGATTTGAATCCTATGGGTTCAAAATTAGAGCCCTTTTAAGTTACTGAGTTCTAAATTAATAATTTGTATATATCAAATAAATTTCTTAAGATAAATACAGTGTCTTGATTTCTAGCTCCATCTTATTTATTATAATAATAGGAAACTTTCGCAAATAGCCACTATAATAAACTTAATTATGCTCCATAACTATAGTTTGCATATTTATGAGTTGTAGCTACTACAGTTTAAGCTGTCTCGTTATTATAATTCGCAGGTTTGTATAATTCGCAGGTACATTTGTTTAATTCAGTTATTTTTGTATAATCTCGAAATAACGAATGTATACAATTACAAACATCAGAAGTGTAAATAGTTATACAAATTTCGAATTATACAAAAGTTATACAAATTCCGAATTATACAAACGTGCGAATTATATAAAACTAAAAAACTGAACCGCGTAATTATAGCTAAAAGTAGGTCGCGAATTGTAGTTAAGGCAAACTATAGCTATGTTAACTAATTAACTAGTATATATTTGCTGTAATTTCCCCTATAATAAATGAATAACAAACACATGATTGAAGGTTTGAAACACGTATGGGACACTTCCCTAAAAGCGATACGATGTTTGTTCCCTCTCTTCTTCGAGATTACTATGAGATTGTAAGTAAATAGCTTTAATGCTATGACAAGCTTTTAAATCTCTGTAATAAGCAAAAAATGAAGAAATTTATCTGGAAAAGTAAGA
Source organism: Solanum etuberosum (assembly GCA_029582245.1). Lineage (NCBI taxonomy): Eukaryota > Viridiplantae > Streptophyta > Magnoliopsida > Solanales > Solanaceae > Solanum > Solanum etuberosum. Next base: position 9,345 of record JAJONR010009793.1, read on the forward strand.
ACTTAAACTTCATATCTTTGAAACAGAAATTTGGAGAAGAAAAGAAGAATAACATATTCTTTCATTTACAAGACATTTTTTCTTTTACAATATTAAAATTTATTTAAACAATTTCTAACATGCCCTTATCAAAAGATTCACCAAATATAACAAATATTAAATTTCGAGTCCATCTATTAGCACTTGAATGTTGTTATACATAGAAAGGGATAAGGCACAAGTAACCTAGACTATGACCGAAATTCCAGAGACACATCTTAACTAAACCAAAGTCCTATTACCCCTAAACTCGTTTTTTGTTATTTTGTATACCTTTTGGCTTACGTGGCACACTCCGTCACTCCACACAGTTGAGGCGCGTGAGAGATATTTGGATGTCACGTAAGCAGGGGTAATAGGACCTTAGTTTAGTTAAGGTGAATCTCTGGAATTTCGGTCATAGTCTAGAGTACTTGTACCTAATGCATAAAATTCAAACTTTGAATCTATTTCTAGAAAGGAGAGGACTACATTCGAGTGGTTTCATCTGAATCTCCTTCGTCGGAAAAGCATTATTATCAATATTTAAAATTATTTTTTATGTATATATAGTAAATGTTGAACTTCTTACTTTTTTATATTTTGAACCACTTAGCAAAAATTCTAGTTCCGCTTTGTGTATAGTTTCCAACCATGGAGGCCCCAAGACTACTCATTGTTTAGATAGTTTAAGCATATTTTTCATTACATGTTTGGAAAAGAAAGAATCGAAGAGAATAGCTTGTCAGGTTGATTTTTGGTTATTTATAATCAGTATCAAAGTGTATTAAAAAAATAAAATAGAATGATTGACATCACTAGATTCCTCAATGATATATTTTTTTGGCACTACTTGTTTGTATGGAATAGTAGTAATAATAATTGTGTGTATTTAGTGTTTATTTCAAATTATTATAAATTTAAAATTAGATCGAAAATAAATAGTACATACTCGATAGAAGGAAAGTTTAAACGTTGTTAAATACTACTAAAAAACGCAAAAAATCGATGGACTGCATAGATTTTTCAATGATATTTTTTTGAAAAAATGGATGGATGTCGATTATTTTTTGCACAAAAATACGCGGAAACTTTATATAAGAGAACCAACGGACGTTTGCAATTAATTTGAATTTAGTACCTCGTTATAAAAAAAATAGGATCAGCACATATACAAAATACTTATCTGCACATGACGTTTGCACCAAATTGATGGTCACTCTATATTATCAACTAGTATAAATTACAAATTCGTCAATGTTTGCCCTTTAAACGATAGAGTTAAACTTAAATATGCGATTCAAGAACACATAGATTGAGATGACCAAGCAATAGAATTGTTATGAAATACCTACAACATAAATGAATAAATGATTAGTAAGTATCCCTCTATTTCATATTAAGTGAATTTGTGAAGCAATGCATATTCATTCAGAAAAAAGATTCAAAGACATATTTTAAATCATATTTTTCACTATTGTCCTTTTGTAAAATCATAAATATAACTTTATAAACAGTGCAATTTATCTCCTAGAAAATATAAAACAGGTATATTAGGTATATCTTATGGAATAGATGCCTATAGTTGTGTGAGTTACAAATTATAAAAAAAAAATATCTTCAAAACCACGACCAGTCTAATTGTTTGGTACCAAAAGTTTATCTAATCTATCAGCTGAATAATAAACCTTCTTTAGATGATACATAATTAATATTAATTCTTATTAAAATGAAATTATAAGGACGTCTTTGTTAAAAAGCCAGTCAATTATTCAATAAAATCTTAATTGATATAAATGTAAGGATTGGCTGTCATAGTCAAGTTGCACAATTTAATTGGTGAGAAAATAAATATCATGTCATACCTAAAAATAGATATATTACTACTATATGTTGTGACATGTGGATACAGGTCATTCAAAAATTTGAAATATATTTGTTGTATGCTGTATTTATTTATTTTATTTTATTTATGAGTTTTATTTGTTGTTCGATATTTGTATTAGAACTCCATTAATCCAAATTTGCACTATGTAGCACCCATTAATGATAAGCACTTTGATCAATAATTTTTTCATATAGAGAATATTTGAACCTGAAATCTTTAATTAAAAAAAAAAACCTATTTCTTTCATGTATTTACCAAATCTTTAAGTGTATTCAATATGAACCCTTATGCCTCTATTTATAGTGTAACATAGAGGCATACAAAAGGTTAGTCATAAACATGACATTAACATGAATATGATGGAGGAGTTTATGAAAGTGAAATGTTACAAGAATAATGGTTATAAAGTTGGAGGTTATGGAGATTATGGTTATCTTCATAATGGAGGAAAGTAATGGAGATAATGGGTGAGAGTAACTTCTTGGTGTAGTGGACATCCATAATATAATATTTTATAACACTCTCCCTTGGATGTCCATAGATAATATGCCTCGTTAAAACCTTACTAGGAAAAAACCCTGTGGGAAAAAATCCTAGTGAAGGAAAAAAAGTACACATATCTTTTAATACGCTTTGAATGTTGCCTCGTTAAAAACCTTACCAGAAAAAATTCAATTGGGATAAAATCATGGTTAAGGAAAAGAGTGCAACGCGTAATTTTCTCCTCCTGACTTTACTTGATATCTCGGAGACGATACATTCTAATCTTATATCACAACTTCCTTTAATATTGATGTTGACAATCCTTAGTGAATAAGTTTACAAGATTAATATCGGAGACGATATACATTCTAATCTTATGTAGCACACATTGCTCCTGAAATGGTAACTGATATATATATTTTGTATATGCGTGTTTACTATGTTGTGACTGCTTATATATGTTTCGCTTACTGGAGTAGCCGCGTGATCCCATCAGTACACTGTGGTTGTGTACTGGTACTGCACTTGCTCGTTCTTTGTTGAGTACAGGGCATCTTCAGACGGCTATTGATAGACCTCATCTAGAAGATCAGTGATCGAGACCGGATTCAAGGGTGAGCTAGTTCTTTCAGGCTGCCATGGGTCCTTCAATTCTGTTTAGTCCATTCCTTTCGGACTTAGACCGTTTAGTAGTATGCTTATGTTAGTTTCGGGGTTGTACCCCTTTCTTAGACTTGTTGCACTTTAGATGTTTTGGTACAATGACTTTCAGGTTCTAGGGTTGTTCTTCCGCATTAGTTTAACTAGTTTTATTTAAACCTTTGGAATTTATGGGAAATCTATATAAATTCTGCATTTAAACATGCTTCCGTATCTTTAAATGCTTAGTTTTTGGTTAAGTTGCTTAGTCGGGTCGTAGTAATGGTTCTCCCACCGGAGGGTTAGTGTGGGTGCCAATCACGACGGTCTGAGTCGTGACATATATATATATATAAAAGAGAACCCTAGGCCCGCCTACGTGGTGCCACCACAAACCAGGATTCCCTTTTAATTTATTTTATTTCCAAAACTAGCCTTCCCCTTTCATCAAAAGTTGTGACTTTTATGTAAAGTTGTGGCTTTTATGAAAAGTTGTGGCTTTTATGAAAAGTTGCGACTTTTATGAAGCGTTGCGACTTTTATGAAAAGTTGTGACTTTTATGAAAGGTTGTGACCTTTCCGAAGGGTTGTAACTTTTCCAAAGAGTTGTGACCTCTCCGATAAGACACAATAAACATTTGTTCACACTATCCTTTGTTGTCTATAAATATAGGAATTTCATCTAATTTTAAAACAACGAAAATTTTGATTTTCTTCTTCTTCTTCTGGACAGTTAAATATTTGTGTACTTTGCTCCCGCTGAATGACTCACTGACACCATTGTTTTTGTATCAATACACTGGTGAATATAATCGTACTATCCTGAAAGGATCTATTCCTTTAAACCTCGGGTACTAGATGGGAATAATTTCCTCTAGGGGACACTGTGCATTCAGTGAGTTCGATTTTTTCCATTCTGTTTCATTCTATTGTTACAGATCCTGGAATGTTTTTTACAGTCAGTAATTTATGCTTATATTATTAATTGTTATTTTTGAGGACATGCTTCAACCTTTGTTGTATATGTTTCTGTAAAATTATTGTTATAAGTATTTGCTAGTACAGATTAAATAACAAACGTTAATTGAGTATTCAAGCAAGTTTTCTCTACTGGAATTGTTGAAGGTACAATAAAAAAAGCCCTTACAAATCTCTAATTTCTTCATCAACAACATCATTCCTTCACATACAAGGATGAGATTGTGTGTTCTTTAGAAAATCCCCTGAGAGTTAATAACTTTGCATTCCCATATTTTTTGATTTTTATGTTGTTATCTATTTTTACTAAATTTTATCAGTGGATATTATGAATACTTTAAGGATTGAAAGTTGATTGAAGTGTTAGTCAATTTTTTGAGGTATGTTATTTCAAAACATAGGAACTTTTCTGGTTAAAATGATTTGTTATCATCATTGGATATCTCATACTTTACACCCTTTAATGAATGTTATTTCTCGCTGTTTTGTTATCTCCTTAAAATTGTATTGATTATTTTTCGTTTGGTATGTATATGATCTCACTTGGACAAAGCTTTCGGCCTTTTAATGTTTTTCTTTTTTTCCTTCTCATTCGGCTCTTTTAAATATTTTTGGTGTGAGTTATGACTATTTTCGGCAAGCTTAATTCAAAGAATATGAAATAAAACCTGCTCTAAAAAAAGTAATATCTTAAGCTACAAAAGATATGTCCATTAACATAGATTTGTTGTCCTTCATGTCCCAAGTCATTGCTAAGCGTTTGAGTTATCTAGGTTAGACTCATTTTTAATTTTTTAATGTTCGAGAATATTTCTTTAACATGAGTCTAGAATCCAACATTTTGATCTACTTGTACTTTCATAATGCAAAAATTATACATACATATTTCTGAAAAAGTCGTAAAGTTGCATTGATAAAGCATCTAAAAGGGCCTTCAGAGCAGCAGTTTAATGAAGAATGAATTTCTAAAAGGGTCAACAATATTATTTTGTTGTCGTTTCAAATTTATTTTTCTCCTTCTATAAATTTTGTTAGAGTAACAAAGTAACAATAACGAAAAGTGGTGAACGTTTGACTTCAGACAAGTAGATTGTCTCTAATTTTTTTTATTTATGTTGTTGTGGTGTCCATTTTTAACGGTCTTAACTTATTTATAACTAATATTGATTATCGAAAACTTTCACATATTTTTTTTCTCACAAGGAGTTATTCGAATCATAAAATTATCAGATTCTATATTTTTCATGTACAAAAAAATAGAAAAAATGATGTTTAATCGCTACATAAAAACATCACTCAGTTTTAACAAGACAATTATATCATCAAACATATATTATGATAAATTATGTAAAAGATAAAAATGATTAGATTTCAAAATATTTTTAATCATTTATTATATATTTACAATTCTTGAGATATGTGATTATGTCAAATCATTTAATTTCTGTTGAAATATTCTTAAAACCTACTAAATTTACTTTTTTTTTCTCATAACAATCGATTATTGAAAAGGTTGTTCAAAAGCTTAGAAAAATTATTTATGTCCGCGCGAAGCGCGGATTTATTACATAGTTTTAGATATTAGTCATTGTATCAAGCACGTGTCCTTCTATGAGGAAAAAATTGTTAAATAGTCACTTTTATTTACGTTTATACACTCATTCAACGAGTTATGAAAGTCACCGCTTAGAGTTGTCGTTGAGCGGTAAGTTTATCCTTAATCAAAGGTTTTAAATTTGAATTTCTTTGAATATTGAGTCGTTTTCGTTAGAAAGCGTTTTACTTCATGATGTGGATTTTTTTTTACGCGAATTTAAATTTAGTTGGACTTTAATATGAATACCAAACATTGAATAAAAAATAATTAAAAAAAGAGTTATGAGAGTAAACGTTAATCGTAACTTTAAACCTCATAAGCAATTTTTAAGATTCAAATTTTTATATGTTTCAACTTAGTTAATATTTAATAAGATTTTATTAAACTATTAAAATTTTAAATTCTATAAATAATTCTTGAAATTAAATTTTTTATACTCTTTGCTCATTATACTAAAAATAAAGACTGAATCCGGATTCGCATAGGGAAGTCCGACATTGAGGGGGTAAATCGCTCTCTAACAACGACGACTCCGTTATCAAGGAAAACCAACCGAAACTTCTTGGTTAAGGATGAAAGACACTCCATCATAACCCTTGTTGGTATATTCTAATTTATCCTTATTAGTATTTACTATAGTCATTTTCTAGTATATTTACTAGAAAATAAGTTCAAACACCCAAAAGGATCCATAGATTCAATTTAAATTATAGTAAGGCTATTTTAGAGCAGTAGAGTAATAAATATGTTCGGTTAGTTGTAAACATATTTTAAATGCCAAACAGATTGGGACTCGTTAAATTGTCAAACACTTTCCTGTAAAAAATTCACCAAAATTACACAACGCGTTCACTATAAGGAATCTATATTTATTTTCTAATAAATAAAATTATTGATAAGTTGATTCTCTCTTAATCAGAAGTTTCGAGTGTAAATTCTGAATATAAAAAGATTTTTCATAGGAAATGCTTTCTATGAATTTGAAATTATCGAGCTCAAAATGAAAGTGGTGTATATACATCTTATCTTTATAAGATTTTATAAAGATAATAAGATTATTTTCAAATATTTTTTATTCAAGTAAATTATAATTTTTTTTTTAAAAATTAAATATGTAAGTACACTTTTTTTTAAAACTGGCCGACTAAATGTGAAAAATAAAATAAAAGTATTTCAAATTCGGCGGTCGGAATTCAGTGGATTTTCAGTCAGGTCAACGTTCTTCTCAAACGTCTTTACGAATTTGCATAATACCTCCCCCATTTCTTCTCCTCTTCTTCTATTGACCCTCATCTTTTTTAAATAAATAAATAATTGGCCACGTTTATCAAATTAACCATGATTTAAACTACTACTACTAATATATCACATAATATGTTTGTGATATAAAAAACTAATTTAAAAAAAGAAGAAGAATTATTCAAATTTTAGAAAAAGTCCAAAATTTCATTGATCACCTTTTTCACCGCTAGATCTAGACATTCTTTATTTGGAGATTCGTTATACAGTTTGATGCATATACATTCATGGACTAAAAATATTTTT
>JAJONR010009794.1:0-18689 GCA_029582245.1 Solanum etuberosum
TTCTTTTAAAGCATATGCCAATGGAGAAAGAGAAGGTCTACTATATGAGAAGCCTTTCATCATGGGAGAAAGCATAACAAAGGAAAAACTCACATCACATTCTCCATCTGCTAAGTTTCCATCTCTCAATGCTGCCAATGAGTTGGACTTTGTTTCAAAGTTGAAGAATTCTATTAAAAATAATGGCTTCAACAAAATTATGAAAGAATTAGGAGCTGAGAGGTACATTGCTTTTCTGCGACCATAAATCATCTTATTAAGGGTAAATGAACATGCATGTTAATTTTAAATTGTTACTAAATATCGAAATGTGTCATTTTCTTGGGAGGCTGATTAAAAAGAAAAATGTGTCATATAAATTATGACAAAAGGAGTACTATAGGGTGCATTAGTAGATATGTTGATATGAGTAATGTTGAAATTAGTTATGCTAACATTATTTTTTTATCGTCTGTTTGATTTGTTATATTAATGTTAATACCATGATTTGTTCTTAGAATAGTACTGAATAGAGTATATAATAGATACATCACATTCTCCATATGCTAAGTTTCCATCTCTCAATGCTGCCAATGAGTTGGACTTTGTTTCAAAGTTGAAGAATTCTATTAAAAATAATGGCTTCAACAAAATTATGAAAGAATTAGGAGCTGAGAGGTATATTGCTCTTTGATTTTTTGAGTCAAATAGTTAGTTTTCTTTAATCCAAACTTTATGTTATAACTAAAATCAGTAAATCATCCATGAAGAAACAAAATTCACTCAAGAGAAGCATGAAGATTAGAGAAGATATAAGGATACTCAATATAAAATTCACTACAAAAAGAGCTAGAATTAACTACGAATTTAACATCGTTGTTAAATTGCTATAGAATTTGTCTGTCATCAATTCCTCGGATAAGGTATAAGTACCTCTAGAGTATGATCGAAATCCAGAGACACATCTAAACTTAACTAAGATCATATTTACCCCTAAACTCATTTTTTTCGTATTTTTGTGCACCTTTTGTGCCGATGTAATACCTTTAACCACCCAAGTTGGTTGTGTTTGTACACACTCGCCCGCCACGTGTGTAAATATTATTTAAAAAAATATAAAATTTTTAATTTTTTTTTAAAAAAAAGATTCTTATTTTTTTAATCTTGTATTTAAATTAACTTAATACACATTTTTTTTGCCTTGTATCGAAACTTCTTCTTTTTACCTACATTCATTGTTTTTTCTCTTTTATTTTTCTATTGATTTTATTTTCTTTGTCTTTCGTTTTGATTTGATTTCAAATGTCTTGTATTTAAAATAAGTTAATTTTGAACGGATATCAAAATAAGTGAATAAAATCAAATAAAAAAAATTAAAACGTTAAAATTAAAGGACACTTTTAATTTTTTTTATTTAAAAATACACATAATTTTTTAAAAATAGTTAAAAGTGAAAAGATAATAAATTAAATAAAAAAAGTTTAAAGTGAAAAGAAATTACAATAAATATTTTACAAAGAAAGAAATACAAATAATTAAATATATATAAGTTTTATCATCAATAAATATGTGTACTAACTAATTATAAAGTTACCAATAAAAAAAATGACATTTATCCAATTTGTGCACTCATCACTTGTCATCAAAAGAGTGTGCACACTCTCTATGCTATGTCAGTGTTTGTGGTGTATTTATTCCATTTAAAATTAATTTGGGGGTGGGGGGTAATAGGATCCTAGTTAAGTTTGTGTGTGTCTCTGAGATTTCGGTCATAGTCTAAAGGGTACTTATGCCTTATCCCTCAATTCCTGCTTTCTTTTAATTAGAAAGTACCTGAGACTGTATGAAGAGCCTGCTTGAATTAACTTATTTTAAATGTCTATTAAGCAAAAATAGCCTTTAAAGTACTTTGACTTATGTTTATAAGTCCATCTAAAGATGGTCTTGTATAGTACTTGAAAGAAAATGTTGAAACTTATGATCTAAAATAAATTTGTGCGATTATATATAAATTATCTCATTAAGGATAAAATGGAACGAACGTGACATTTATAACTATAGTAATTAATACGAGATTCATCATTGTTAGAATATAATTCAAATCTAATTAAATAAATTATACTATATGATTTTTAATATAATTATACAATAGGGCAAAGTTATATGGATGGCACGATATATATTCATTCACAAAGGCCATTGGTGAGATGGTGATCGACAACATGAGGGAAGACATACCAATAGTCATTATTCGTCCCTCCTTAATCACAACTAGTTATGAACAACCTTTTCCAGGATGGATACAAGGGTTCAGGTACCATGTATTATATTCTCTCGATCTGTTTTGATTTGTTTATCCTATTCTGACTTGATACAAAGCTTAAGATATTAAAAAGGACTTTCGAATGAAGTTAGTTTGTAATTGTTTATGTTCTTCTATCTCACAGGGTAATCGACCCTGTAATTACTTTCTATGGAAAAGGTGTGTTTCCAAGCATTTTTGCTGATCCAAATTGTCTTATTGATGTGGTAGGTATGCCTTTCTAATAGATTTTAGTTTTATATTCAACATCTTTACTTGGTTTATTGATTTGTTCTGGTCTGATATGGAATGTGTTATCTCCTATATACAGATTAGCAAATCAGAAATAATAAAAGATGAAAAGAAAAAGAAAAGAATTATCCTAGTCTACAGAACCCATTGTGTGTCCTTAAGAAATTTAATCCCCTCAAGTACCATAGGTTGTAGATTAATTCATCCCAAGATAAAACAGATTAACCATTAAAGAAGTAGTGGTACCTCAAACTTCGATAATTTCAGAGAACTCAAAAAGACAGCAACGAGATCACGATTGATCAATTTTATTTATAAGAAATGCATGTAGAAGAAGGGAAGAATTCGATGCAGAAAAATAAGAGAAAACCTCTCTATTTGTAGCCAACAAAGGGTAGTATGACAAGGTGTTAATTGTGCCTTATCGGAAATGTCACAACTCCTTGGAAAAGAGACAATCCTTTAGAAAGGTCACAACCCTTTGGAAAAGGCACAACCTTTCGAACGGTCACAACCCTTTAGAAAAGACACAACATTTCAAAAAGGTCACAACCCTTTAGAAAAGACACAACATTTCGTAAAGGTCACAACCCTTTGTAAACGTCGCAACCCTTCAGGAGAGTCACAACCTGTCACGCCCCGAGGCTACCCCCTTAACGTAACACGGGACCTAGGATCACGAATGACCCCAAGCTAACCCACAGTCTGGCATATCATAAGCATACTGAAAATACTAAATAAGACAAATACTATGCGGAAGCTACACAATAGATAACTGGAAAAAGGGGGAGTACCCAACTAGTCTGAATGTATAAAACATACTAAGAGTTTAATAACACTGAAAGATCAAACTTAACAAGTCAAGCCGATACTACTACTATGTTTGAAAAAGCCTCTAACTGAGTTGAGTTGCTGGGACATGCCTCCCAGCTAACTCTAACAAAACTGAAAACTGAATAAAAAGACTAAAATGAAAGCATGTCTATTGTCCTCAGAATATGAGGACTCACCACTGAAGCTTCTGAGTGCGGACCGAGAATCAATCTAAGTGCGATATGGATGTTAAGTACCTGAACCTACATCATAAAATGATGTAGCGCAGAGTATGCATCAGTACTTTGAATGTACTGAGCATGCAGGATATAGATACTAAGCTGAACAAACATATATAAGCTGAAATAAGGCATAACTGAGCAATACTGTAAACTGAGCAAGAATGTAAATACTGAAAAGATAACTGAATGCAATGACCAAGTGCTAATCATGAACATGACATGCTAAACTGAATACTGAAGTATATACTGAAAACCTGGTCAAATGCACTAAGAGTCTGACTGTGGGAGCTACTATTAACCGACATAAAACCACGTGAGCTAAACGTGGAGTCCGATGTATACGCCCCATCGAGAGGACCCAATATACCTTGCCAGGGGTATAAAGGCATGACTGGCGTGATCACTAAATTTGATGCCCAACAAAAGGGGACTTATACTCCTATAAGGGCACGTAGTTCTAGGACTATGAGGGTACGCTGAACCCTAGTCCAACTCGGTACTAAGTCTACTCCCAACTGAATATGTATATGACTGTAATGTAACTGAAATGCTGACATATTGAATAGCTCAAAATACTGACATGTAAATCTGGGAATGCAACACTTATATACTGATAATGTAACATTAGAAACTAGAGCATGATTATCTGGTTAACTAACCTAGCAAGTGTAATTCATGAACTAAGAGAAACTACACAACTAGGGTTCTAGTTTCATGCAAGGAACTCAACAAACTTTCCAAGAAACATGTTATTTCGATTTAGGATACTACAACAGCTAAATCACAGTAAATATCCAAGGTTTTAGAAACCCTAAGTCTAAATAAGATATAGAAAATCAAGGAACTGACTGAATTCTAGGGATCTAGTGGATGAAAGGAACCCACTAGTGAAATCCCACATACCTGGTGATGAAATTCACGGAGAAATCCTTCGATTTCGGGGATAAAACTTGAAGAAAACCTTCCCCGTGTTCTTGAGAGGGCTGGTCGACTTTCCCCTTCTTTTTACTCTAAATTCGATGAATTTTGGTGAATAATGATTTTGGTTAGGTTCTGACTAGAGTATTAGGCTTAAACTGAGTAAAACGACATAGTTTAGGTGTAAAACGATGTAGTTTAAATTCCCAATGCATAAGGAAAAAGACCAAAATGACCCTAACTTAAAAGCTGACGAGGGCCGACCACGGCGCCACTGACGGTCCGTCGTTGGGACCACGGCCCGTCAAGTGGGTCGTGGTTCTTGGCCATGGTCTACTGGTTTTGGGAGGCCCCTCTACAGTCTACTTCACGGACCGTGTGAAGGACCACGGACTGTGAAGGCCACCGTGGTTCTTCACTTGGGGTTAGGGGTCTGCTGGCTCAAGAGGACAAACCCATCCACGGCCCCTAGTGGGCTCCGTGGTTTGAGGCTTGAGGTCGGGTGGTTCTGCCTTGCCTCCACGAGCCTTCCCACGGCTCGTGTGGTGGTCCACGGACCGTGAAGGGATCCGTGGTCCACCACTTCTGGGTGGGTGTGAACCACGATGAGGGTGACAGACCGTGGTCCTGATCACGGACCGTGAACCCCTTCGTGGTTCACCTTTTTCTGCTGAAAAGTCCATGTCTGATTTATGAGGTGTTACAATATCTCCCCCTTGGGATCATTCGTCCTCGAATGAAGTCTAAACTAGCTGAGTATGGAGGGAAAGAGCTGGAATACCTACCCCTAAGTACTAGAAACTGATATCTAACTGAACTGAGTTCCAAGAACATGCAATTATGATGAGATGCAAGAACAACTGAAGGAACATGATACTGAGACTGAACTTACGCAAGAGTAAACTGAGAGACTGGAGAGGAACTATTACCTTAAGCTGAAATGGAATCGGAATGGAAGAGATGAGGATACTTGGCCTTCATAGCTGCTTCTGCTTCCCAAGTAGCTCCCTCTACGGACTGACTCCTCCACAAAACCTTCACTGAAGCGACTTCTTTATTTCTCAACCTACGAACCTGACGGTCCAGAATCTCTACTGGCACCTCTTCATAAGTGAGACTATCCTTCACAGCCACACTCTCTAATGGTACTATTGATGCCGGATCACCCACACACTTCTTCAATAAGGAAACGTGAAAGACTGGATGAACCGCTGCTAATTCTGCTGGCAACTCTAACTCATAAGCCACATTACCAACCCTTTTCAGGATTCTGTAAGGACCTACATATCTAGGATTGAGCTTCCCTTTCTTGCCAAATCTCATCACCCTCTTCATAGGTGATACTTTCAGGAAAACCCAATCATCGATTTCGAACTCTAAGTACCTTCTCCTCACATCTGCATAAGACTTCTGACAACTTTGGGTTGTCTTTAGTCTATCCCTAATGAGCTAAACTTTTTCCATAGCCTCATGAACTGAATCTGGCCCAATTAATGCTGCTTCACCTACTTCAAACCAACCAATCGGGGACCTGCATCTACGCCCATATAGTGCCTCATACAGGGCCATCTGAATACTGGAATGAAAGCTATTATTATAAGCGAACTCTATGAGAGGTAGGTGATCATCCCAACTTCCCTTGAAATCGATCACGCAAGCTCTCAACATGTCCTGTAAGGTCTGAATGGTACGTTCTGCCTGACCATCCATCTGCGGATGAAATGCTGTACTGAGATTTACCTGAGTACCAAGACCTTTCTGAAACGATTTCCAGAAATGAAAGGTAAAATGAGGACCTCTATCTGAGATAATAGACAAGGGAACTCCATGCAACCTGACTATCTCATAGATGTAGAGTTTGGGGTAGTCCCCCACTGAATCTGTAGTCTTGACAGCCAAGAAGTGAGCGGACTTAGTAACTCTGTACACTATCACCCAAATAGAGTCATGATGTATGCGAGTACGAGGTAAACCCGTAATGAAGTCCATGTTTATCACTTCCCACTTCCATGTAGGAATGTTAATCTCTTGAGTCATACCTCCTGGTTTCTGATGTTCTACCTTAACCTGTTGACAATTAGGACACTTAGCCATAAAATCTGCTATGTCTCTCTTCATGCCGTTCCACCAAAAGACTTCCCGTAGATCACGGTACATCTTAGTGGCACCTGGATGAATGGAATACCTGGAGTTATGAGCTTCTGTAAGGATTTTCTTCCTCAACTCACTCACATTAGGAACACACAAGAGACCCTAGTAACGAAGCACACCATCTCCCCCTTGGGAGAAAACCTGGACTTTCTACTGATGAACTGCACCTTTCAACTGAAGTAATATAGGATCACTATCCTGTTTTTCCTTAACCTCCGCTATCAATGAAGATTCTGATCCATTCTGAACTATCACCCCTCTATCTGATGTGTCCGTAAGACAAACTCCTAAGCGAGCAAGCCGGTGAACATCTTTGGATAGCTCTTTTCTTTCTTCCTCAACATGTGCTACACTACCCATAGACAACATGCTGAGAGCATCAGCCACTAGATTGGGCTTACCCGGATGGTAAAGCACATTCATGTCATAGTCCTTTAGGAATTCAAGCCATCTCCTCTGACGAAGATTCAACTCTTTCTGGGTGAACACATACTGGAGGTTCTTATGATCTGTGAATACATCAACATGAACACCATACAAGTAGTTTCTCCAAATCTTAAGGGCAAATACTACGGCTGCAAGCTCGAGGTCATGAGTCGGGTAATTCTTCTCATGGACCTTAAGCTATCTAGAAGCATACACTATGACCTTACCTCGCTGTATCAACACACAACCTAGGCCGACCCTGGATGCATCACAATAAATCACATAACCATCTGACCCATCTGGTAGGGTCAAGACCGGAGTAGTCGTCAACCTAGTCTTCAGTTCTGAGAGGCTCTTCTCACACTCATCTGACCATTGAAACTTGACCTTTTTTTGAGTCAACTTAGTCAATGGGGAAGCTATGGATGAAAATCCTTCAACAAATCTCCTGTAATACCCGGCCAAACCCAAGAAACTTCTGATATCTGTTGGAGAAGTGGGTCTGGGCCAGTGTTGTACTGCCTTAACTTTCTGTGAATCCACTCGGATCCCTTCGCTGGATACCACATGACCAAGGAAAGCGACAGACTGTAGCCAGAACTCACATTTACTAAACTTAGCAAATAGCAGGCGATCCTTGAGAGTTTGCATAACAACTCTCAGATGAGTCGCATGCTCCTCCTCATTCCGAGAATAAATAAGGATATCATCAATAAAGACGATTACAAACAAGTCCAAATACTGTTTGAACACCCTGTTCATTAAGTCCATGAAAGTTGTAGGAGCATTTGTTAGTCCAAAAGACATAACTATAAATTTATAATGAACATACCGAGTTCTGAAAGATGTCTTCAGAATGTCACTATCTCTGACTCTGAGCTGATGATAGCCGGATCTGAGGTCCATCTTAGAAAAGTAACTAGCACCCTGAAGTTGGTCGAACAAGTCATCAATCCTGGGGATGGGATACTTATTCTTGATTGTGACTTTGTTCAACTGCCGATAGTCAATGCACATTATGAGGGAACTATCTTTTTTTTTTCACGAACAACACTGGAGCACCCCATGGAGAGATACTAGGTCTGATGAAGCCCTTATCTAGAAGGTCTTTCAACTACTCTTTTAATTCCTTAAGCTCGGATGGATCCATTCTGTAAGGAGGAATTGAAATGGGATGGGTATCTGGAAGGAGATCTATTCCGAAGTTGATTTCTCTTTCGGGAGGAACTCTAGGAAGATCTTCTGGAAACTCATTTACTATTGGGACTGACTCAAGAGTTAGGGTTTCGGAGTTTGAATCCTTAACCCGAACAAGATGATAGACATACCCTTTGGAAATCATTTTTCTGGCCTTAAGGTAAGAGATGAATCGACCCATAAGCACTGAGCTACTACCCTTCCACTCTAAGACTGGCTCATTTAGAAACTGGAACCGAACTATCCTAGTTCTACAATCGGCTGAGGCATAACATGAATGTTACCAATCCATACCTAGAATGATATCGAAATCTACCATTTCTAACTCTACAAGATCTGCTTAGGTGACTTTCTAAGAGACTGTGACAGGGCAATTTCTGTATACCCGTCTAGCTATAACTAGGTCACCGACTAGAGTAGAGACTGAGAAGGTTTCTGAGAGAGTTTCTGGACTGACACCGAAGTTTACTGCTATATAGGGAGTTACAAAATACAATGTAGCCCCCGGATCTAACAATGCATAAACATCTAAATAAAAGACTCGTAACGTACCAGTGACCACATCAGGAGAATCTTCCTAGTCCTGGCGAGCCTAGAGAGCATACAATTTGTTCTAGCGCTGACCGCCACCTAATTTGAACTAATTGTGCCACAGTTGAGCTTTTCTTTCCAATCGCTACATAGACACAATACAATGTCTCACTCTCAGAGGTGGCCCTTGAGTTCAGTTGCTTTTGGTTTAATATGGTATCGATAGCAATAGCAGTTTTTCCAGTTTGTCGATCCCCGATTATAAGTTCTCATTCTGTACCAAATAAAGCACCCTGCTTAGTTGAGCGACTTGCTGGTGCTGCTGGAGCTGTAGACTGAGCCCTATTGTTGTTACATCCTTGCCCCTGCCTGGAAGAAAGGCAATCCTTCAACCTATGGCCAGACTGACCATACCAAAAACACCCTTCCTTGCATGCAAGACACTCGCCCAGATGGTTCTTACCATACTTTGGACAAGTTAGGTAAGTCTTGTTTCCTGAAGCACTCCCTTGATGCCCTACCTTTCTGATCCTGTCAAAACCTAAGGGATGGAGCACTAGCTGATGAAGGTGGTGGGGCTGTAGACCTCTGCTGAAACTGTGAGCGATTCCCACCGTCTGACTTGTGTTGTGAGTATTCATAGTTTCCTGTTCTGGCCTTTTTATTATCCTTAGCCAATTCCCTAAGCTTATCTCCCTCAACCTGCTGAGCATGAGTCATTAGTCTGGAGATATCCATATCCCCTATAAGCATAGCATTCCTGCACTCAGTCTTCACCAGCTCAGATACCCAAAACAAGAACTTACTCATATGTGCCCTTGGATCGGCAACCATGTGTGGAGCATACCTGGAGAGCTGGGTGAACATCAGTCCGTACTCTTGGACCGACATAGAACCCTACTTCAAGTTCATAAACTCTTGTGCCTTAGCTTCTCTCAACTCTCTTGGGAAGAACCTGTCTAGAAAAGCTCCAGTAAAACAATCCCAAGTCACAGAAGTTGCATCCTCACCCCTGTTTTCCTTCCACTATGTAAACCAAATATGAGCTACGTCCTTGAGTTGATAGGATGCTAACTCAACACTCTCAGTACCAGTCACTTGCATTACCCCAAGGATTTTCTAAACCTCATCAATAATGTTCTGTGGGTCCTCACCAACCTTCGACCCTAGAAACTCGGGCGGATTCATCCGAAAAAATCTCGAACCCTAGCTGCAGTTGATCCACCATTAGTGTTAGTAGGAACTGAGACCTGCTGATTGTTCTGATTGGCCACACTCTGAGCCAAGAGCTGGATCGCATTCTGAAATTTTGCATTCATAACTTCATGAATTGGGGCTGGAAGAACTGCGTTAGCATTTCGTGCGTTAGCTCTACGAGGAGGCATGATCTGAAACGCATAACGATGGATTAGAAAGGAGAAGTTTGATCATACCCACGCACGATAAGAATACAAAGAAAGTGAAGTTTTTCTTAAAACACTTCGTAGCCTCCCTCTCATAGATGTGGTGCACTTCACACCCATGAAATAGACTCTACTTAGTGCAGCTTCCAGACATCCTAGGACTCTTAAACCTAATGCTCTGATACTAAGTTTGTCACGCCCCGAGGCTACCCCCTTGACGTAACACGGAACCTAGATCACGAATGACCCCAAGCTAACCCTGAGTCTGGCGTATCATAAGTATACTGAAAATACTAAATAAGACAAATACTATGCGGAAGCTAAACAATAGATAACTGGAAAATAGGGAGTACCCAACTAATCTGAATATATAAAATATACTAAGAGTTTAATAACACTGAAAGATCAAACTTAACAAGTCAAGCTGATACTACTATGTCTAAAACAGCCTCTAACTGAGTTGAGTTGCTGGGACATGCCCCCAGCTAACTCTAACAAAACTGAAAACTAAATAAAAATACTAAAATAAAAGCATGTCTATTGTCCTCGGAATATGAGGACTCCCAACAGAAGCTACTAAGTGCGGACCAAAAATCGATCTAAGCGCGATCTGGATGCTGAGTACCTGAACCTACATCATAAAAGGATCTAGCACAAAGTATGCGTCAACACTTTGAATGTACTGAGCATGCAAGATATAGATACTAAGCTGAACAAACATATATAACATGAAACAAGGCATAACTGAGCAATACTGTAAACTGAGCAAGAATGTAAATACTAAAAAGATAACTGAATGCAATGACCAAGTGCTAATCATGAACATGACATGTGGGAGCTACTATTAACTGACATAAAACCACGTGAGCTAAACGTGGAGTCCGATGTATACACCCCATCGAGAGGACCCAATATACCTTGCCAGGGGTATAAAGGCATGACTGGTGTGATCACTAAATCTGATGCCTAACAAAAGGGGACTTATACTCCTACGGGGCACGTAGTTCTGGGACTATGAGGTTACGCTGAACCCTAGTCCAACTCGGTGCTAAGTCTACTCCCAACTGAATATGTATATGACTGTAATGTAACTGAAATGCTGACATATTGAATAGCTCAAAATACTGACATACAAATTTGGGAATGCAACACTTATATACTGATAATGTAACATTCGAAACTAGAGCATGATTATCTGGTTAACTGACCTAGCAAGTGTAGTTCATGAACTAAGAGAATCTACACTACTAGGGTTCTGAGTTTCATGCAAGGAACTCAACAAACTTTCCAAGAAATATGCTATTTCGATTTAGGATACTACAATAGCTAAATCACAGTAAATATCCAAGGTTTTAGAAACCCTAAGTTTAAATAAGATATAGAGAATCAAGGAACTGACTGAATTCTAGGGACCTAGTGGATGAAAGGAACCCAGTAGTGAAATCCCACATACCTGGTGATGAAATTTACGGAGAAATCCTTCGATTTCGGGGCTGGAACTTGAAGAAAACCTTTTGTGTGTTCTTGAGAGGGCTGGTCGACTTTCCCTTTCTTTTTCTTTAAATTCGATGAATTTTGGTGAATAATGATTTTGGTTAGGTTCTGACCAGATTATTAGGCTTAAATTGAGTAAAACGAGGTAGTTTAGGTGTAAAATGACGTAATTTAAATTCTCAGTGCGTAAGGGAAAAGACCAAAATGACCCTAACTTAAAAGCTGACGAGGGCCGACCACGGTTCCACTGACGTTCCATCGTTGGGACCACGGCTCGTCAAGTGGGTCGTGGTTCTTGGCCATGGTCTACTGGTTCTGGGAGGCCATTCTATGGTCCACTTCACGAACCGTGTGAAGGACCACGGACCGTGAAGGCCACCATGGTTCTTCACTTGGGGTTAGGGGTCTGCTGGCTCAAGACGACAGACCCATCCACGACCCGTGGCGGGATCCGTGGTTTGACGCCTGAGCTCGGGTGGTTCTGCCTTGCCTCCTCGAGCCTTCCCATGGCTCGTGTGGTGGTCCACGGCTCGTGATGGGCTCCATGGTCCACCACTTCTGGGTGGGTGTGAACCACGATGAGGGTGACGGACCGTGGTCTTGATGACGGCCCATGAACCCCTCTGTGGTTCACCTTTTTCTGCTGAAAAGTCCATGTCTGATTTATGAGGTGTTACACAACCCTTCACTTCATATTCACACCTTTAAAACCCAACAATCCCCCACATGAATAAGAATAGCTATTGTTAAAACATATGCATGAAATATTGTGTGACTCGTAAGTAAGGATTAATTGCATCTGGATAAGTAGTTTTTCCTTTAAACTTTTTCGTAGTGAACGTGTATCGAATATACTCGGTCAATCGGTAGATTTGATATCTTTGAACCATCGAGCTTTGGTGTATACCTAGACAATATAAGTCACACAATCAACCCTCAAACTATTTTTGGTTCTCATTGTTTTGTTCGTTTCAGTTGTGAACACGTCTTGGTTCATAAATGTGTAGAGAACTGGCCTTACCGGATTCTCCTTGAAGCAGCTTACACTTCACACTTACATAGGTAATTTCTAAATGTGTTATCCCGTGGATACACTATTTAATATACCCTATATCAAACTTAGAAACCATTAAAAAGTCCCAATGCATTTATCGTTGTTACTAAACATTGTCGTGTCATGAGAATGGACCATAAAATAATTTTGATAATGTTGAACCGTCATTAATGACTTTGCTTGATCTCCTTGAACCTAGATCTTGGGATCTCCAGTCTTCTAGGAAGAGTTACTGCCACGATGACTTGTCCTCGGCCATAGTCCTATTTCCTTTGATAATCTAGCAACTCCCTCTCTAGTTAGGCCTTTTCTAAGTGGATCTGACACATTATCCTTTGACTTTACATAGTCAATTGTGATAATTCCACTAGTGAGTAGTTATCTAACAATATTATGTCTACTTCATATATGGTGAGACTTTCGGTTATACATCATGCTCCATGCCCTAACTATTGCAACCTAACTCTCACAATGTATGCATACTGGTGCTAAAGGTTTGTGCCAAAAAATATATCTTTCAAGAAATTTTGGAGTCATTCAACTTCTTCACCAGCCTTATCTAGAGCAATAAAATCAGATTTCATCGTAGAGCGAGCGATACATGCCTGCTTGGAAGATCTCCAAGAGATTGTTCCTCCACCAAGAGCAATTACATATCCACTCGTGAATTTTACTTCATTTGACCTAGTGATTCAATTTGCATCACTAT
Organism: Solanum etuberosum; assembly: GCA_029582245.1. Classification (NCBI taxonomy): domain Eukaryota; kingdom Viridiplantae; phylum Streptophyta; class Magnoliopsida; order Solanales; family Solanaceae; genus Solanum; species Solanum etuberosum. Next base: position 13,472 of record JAJONR010009794.1, read on the forward strand.
ATATTTTTCCAATACTGTTGAATATTAGTTATAATGCAAAGCATAGTTTTAAGTATGTTTTTAATACTATAAAACTCTTTTCATTGTCATCCAATGAGTTTAGCTGAGATTACTCATGAATCGACTAAGTTTACTAATAGCACATGCTATATCTGATCGCATACACTTCATGATATATATCATACTTCTCAATACTCTAGCATAATCCAATTGTGAGTCACTTTCGCCTTCATTCTTTTGAAGTACAAACCTCACATTTATTGGAGTCTTGACAATATTAAAATCCAAATGCTTGAATTTGTCAAGTACCTTTTCAATGTAATGAAACTGTGAAAATGCTAAATCTTGTGGATTTCTAAGATATCTTACACCTAAGATCATATCAGTAACTTCAATGTCTTTCATATCGAAGTTGTTTTCTAGCATATGCTTAGTAGCATTTATGTCAGAAATGTCCCTATTGATGATCAACATGTCATCAACATAAAAATAAACAATGATCTTGTGATTTGGACTGTCTTTAATGTAAATACATTTATTACATTCATTAATCATAAATCCATTTGCTAACATGGTTTGATCAAACTTGGCATGTCATTATTTGGGTGCTTATTTTTAGTTCATAAAGTGAATTAACAAGTTTACACAAATTTTTTTCTTTATCAAGAACCACAAAGCCCTAGAGTTGTTCCATGTAAATTTCTTCTTCCAATTCACCATTTAAGAAAGTTGTTTTCACATTCATTTGACGAATTTGAAGGCCATATACCGTAACTAGCGCAATTAACATCTGAATTAATGTCACTCTAGTATGTGACTATTATGTGTCAAAATAATCAAAGCCTTCTTATTGTCTAAAGCCTATGACAACAAGTCTTGCTTTGTATTTGTCAATAGTTCAATCAACTTTCTTTTTCTTTTGTAGATTTACTTTGAACCCAAAGGTTTATTTCCTAGAGGAAGATCAACCAAGACATAGATTGAATCTTTCTCACTATTGACAACCTATTTCCAAAAGGATGAGTCCACATAAGACATAACTTCTTTAAGTGCATGAGACTCATTTTCGAGAGAAAATGTTACAAAATCAGATCCAAAGGAAGTAGATGTCCTTTAACATTTACTACGCCTCTTAATATCTTTATTAAGTACATTCTTCTTAATTAGGTTCTTTCCAAGTTCGTTTAGACTCTTCACTAGACTATCCTAAGGTTCAGACTTATGAACAATAAATCGACATGCTTTATTGTTTGTAGCATATCAATGAACAGACAATCCACAGTCTTAGGTTCTATTTTGACCCTTTTGGGAATAGGAACTTGGATTTTTACTTAACACTCCCACACTTTGAAATATTTTAAGTTGAATTTCCCTCATTTCCTCTTCTCATATGGAATAGACTGTCTTGAAAATTGTTAGATCACAATCTTTCAAGAGTTATTGCTTTAAGGGGCGACAAACAATTCTCAGGATACAACAAAGCCTAAATAAACAAAACTTTTTATTGCTCCCTTTCTTAACAGATAATTTTTTTTGTTGCCGGCTTTCTGAAACAAAACTTTTTGTTGCTCCCTTTCTGAACAGACAAAACCTCTTGTCGTTCTCTTTTGCTGTAATGATAGCTTCCGCCCACAAGTTTTATGGTAAACCTGAACTTATAAGTAAGACATTCAACATTTTCTTCAAATTTTAGTTTTTTCCTTTCAACAATTTCATTAGATTAAGGTGAGTATGGGCAGTAATTTGATGGATGATCCCATTTTCAAATATATTTCTGCAAAAAGAGATTCATATTCTCCACATCTATCACTTCTAATCATGACAATCTTTTTATCCAGCTGATTTTCAACTTCAGTTTTATATTGCCTAGATGTTTCTATTGCTTCGTCCTTACCATTAAACAAATAGACATAAAAAAATCTAGTGCAGTCAATAAAAGTTATAAATATTGTTTCCCACCACGAGATGGTGTTGACTTCATATCACAAATGTCAGTGTGAATCAACTCTAAGAGATTGAAATTTCTTTCAACAAATTTATATGAATGATTAGCATACTTAGATTTATTGCACTCAAAGTTAGGCAAGACTTGTAAATTGATAAGTTTTTGTAAGGTTTTGTAATTGACATGTCTCAAGTGTTCATGTCGTAAACAGGTTGACTCAAGCAAGTAAGAACAAACAGAAATATTGAGTTTGAAAAGACCTTCCGTGAGGTAACTTTTTCCCACATATATTTTGTTCTTTACCTTAATATCTTTGTCAAATAAAGACATTATTTTAGAGTCAACACCTTGTCAGATGTCCTTTTCAGAATTATCCATGATCATAGTCTCATCCGTCTAATAAGGGCAATATGACCCAAATGTTTGTTTTCACCAATGTTCATGTCTATACAAATAATTTTATTTTAATAGACATATCTTTTCATGAAAAGTCACAATATTTTAAGTGATATTTTTTTATCAAAGAACACAATTCTTTGAACATGTATATATATAATATGACTGTTTTATACTAGTCATATCATATACTAGTAAAGAAAGACTCAACGACCACCATATCAAATATACTCTAAGAATTTTATGGGTCTAACATAATACAAGAATGTCACTGAATTTCATATCTTGTAATATCAAATTTAAATTAGACACTAAGTCTAATTTTGTCTTCATCACAGGCAAAGAACCCCCCATATTTTAAATATGTCTCAAAAAATATTTTTCAAGTATTTCAAATTATTTTTCACATTTTTTTTTATGCTTTTAAATTGTATGCCATCAAAAAACACATTGGCAACATGAAGCCTTCCTTGAAGATTTAATCCATAGAAACACCATTGCGGGCACAAAAATCACTAATTTTATGTCACTAGTATTTTTTTTCCTTTCTGTCACAATTAGACAAACGACTTAGTATTTAGAATACTAACAATAAAGATTCAATCTGTATACATCTTGTTTCTAGTTTAACGATGAAGTTTTTATATTCTTCTAATCGTTTAGCCTTAATATTCATGACAAAGTTTTTAAACTCTTCAAGTAAGAATATTCATTAAAACAAAGTGTTTAATAAATTGGTGAAGTTTCTATATTCTTCAAACCAAATGCATAGACTGATTTTTTCGGTGAAGATCTTATATTCTTCAAACCAAAGGACTAAAAAGATTAGAAGATTTTAGTCTCCAAAAATTAGACACAATCAAATTTCAAATGGAATAGAAAACTACAAACTTCCTCCTAACAAATACATATTAATAGTAATAAAGATATATTCTTATATGATCACATAATGAACATCTATCCTGACATTATGAAATAAATCTCATAATAACTTATAAATGATAGAAAAAAGAAATAATCGAGGGAAATAAAGATAGAACCTGATTTTTAGTCTCATTGAATCATATTCTATCTGTCACCAATGATTCTTTGCAAGTCACTTTTCTTGCTAATTTTTTATTTCCCAATTTCCATCATATTCACATTTTCCTTAGAAAACATTGAATTTCAACAAGAAACTAAACTCATGTTCAAATATAGTTAGGAGACAACATCTGTTCATTTACTTCTTCTCATAGTTATTTAAAACCAAAAATACAGAAAAAATAATTAAAGTGCACATCTTGGCCTTTATGCACAAAATATATTTTCCATTGATAAGAAAACTGAAGGGGTGCAGTGTTTGAATGCACTTAAGAAAAAAAAAATCTTACCCATTCAAGGAAAATTTAATACAGAAAATATACTCGAACATACTTAAGCAGTACTAATTCATCCCAAATTTATTTTATTATATGATAGTAATATAAATTTATTTAGCTTGTTATCTCCTGTATACAAATCAGCAAACCATAAAAGATGAAAAGAAATAGAAAAGAACTATCCGAGTCCACAGAACCTACTGTGTCCTTGAGAAATTTAATCCCCTCAAGTACCTGAGGTTGTAGATTAATTCATCTCAAGATAAAACATATTAACCATTAAAAAAGTAGCAGTATGTCAAGCCTCGAGCCTAGACCCTGGACGTGACCGACACTCGAGAACCATTTCTGGCCCAAAGCGAACCCTTGGCCTGGCTCACTACTCAGCAGAAGACTTTACTCAATATTTAAAAGAACTCAAAAGATAAACTCATATAATAAACTCAAAATGTTGTAAAGGAAACATTCAACTGGCAAAAGAGGCAACTCAAGTCTTTAAACATAACAACTGAAATGAACAAGACTCATGAACTAACGGCTATCTATCTATGAAGACTCTAATACTATGAGGGATGTCGGAATAAGACCCCCGATCATCCTAACAAAACTGAATAATAAAACATAATAAAGGGATCCTCCGGAAGCAAGGAGGCTCACCAAATGACTCTGGAACTCGACTGGATCAACGAAGCGCTGGGTGCTAATCCTGGTTACCTATATCTGCATCATAAAAGATGCAGGCCAAATGGCGTCAGTACATGGAATGTACGAGCATGTGAGGGGAAATCTAAAACAAGATATAAGCTTGAACTGGAACTGAAGAAACACTTACCTCGTCTCAACTCAACTCAACCTCATTTCAATATAAAGCAATAGAAATCATAGTATAAAGAAAAACTTCAAAACAGTAGATAAAAACTAAATGTATTAGAAAATACAATATATACTCTGTTTGTATGCAAAAATACAAAATAAAACTGTTGGGAGATTCTCTAACCGACAACCATAACTTGAGTTATGTGATGATACAGCGTCTGGCCCACGCTGCCAGAACTGTCTAATATTTTGTCGGGGTATAGGACCTACTAACTAAGTGGATCCACTAGTCTATGCTTAAGAGAAATAAGGAATCACATAAAAAGTATGACCCTTTCTACCCACGTTGACTATATGATTTATTGGGGCTGTGAGTTGTTAGAACTCTCCCCCATATCGGTGTTCAATACTACTCCCAAAATATAACTTAGCTCATTATGTTTTAAAGAAACCATTTCCTCTTTCTCAACTTTGAGATTATTACTCAAAATATTTCTCTAAAAAGAGATAGTACTTAAAATTGTTCATGAACTCTTTTGGAAATCGGTGTTTCCTCTTTTCTTAAATGTAAAAACATTTTTCTTCGGAAAACTTAGTTCCCATATATTATTTTAAAGAAAGTGAACTCAACCTTACTCTTCCTCAAACTCAAATGCTCAAGTCTTAAAACAAGTTTAAAAGATTGTAAAAAGACTTCTTA